>CAJUYH010002096.1:0-42555 GCA_910591685.1 Galerucella tenella | reverse complement strand
CATCAGATCAACACCAGTTATCTGATTCACAAGTCCAATCTACGGCTGCTTCTTCTTCTTCTTCTACACCTATGCCCCGAGTTCGCCCCAAGGCAACATCTGCAGCAGCAGTAGACGCTGCAATGGTTAAGTTTTTAAAAAACAAAATCGACAAGACTGACGAAATTTTATGAATCAAAACCGAAAAACAAATGAACCATTACTTCCTCAGTTTACTACCAGAGTTTGCCGATATAAATGCCCGATCTTTCAAAATTATAGTATTACAACTTATAGATGACATTAAGACCGCACCGATATCAGGACCTTCAAGAAACTCCACTGGTAGTTCTTCAATGGACAATTCTCTATTTTCTCCAATATCATCAGTTGGTACTCCAGCACCAGCTGCATCTCCGCCAGTAATGAACTACCAGTCTCACTCTACGCCAGGTTACCAAAATGAGGATGAAGCTGTTAACTTTTCTGTATTTCATTAATAAAAACTTTATTAATAAATAAAAAATTATATTGGTTTTTGATGATTTATACATATTTATGCCTTTGTGAGGGATTTTACATCAGACAGATGCAGATGAAAGTGGGTACCGCATAATCCAAGGGCACGATACCTCGGAGAATATCAAATAGAAGAGGGAGATCTACCCAACCTGAAGCCTACCGACATCCTGAACTTTTTGAAAGCAATAGGAATGGAGGAACTGCTCTAATCGCTGAGACATCCTCAACGATTGGGCAGCAGAAGGGGGCACAATAGATCTTATAGGTCGCAGTGTATCGACACCCCAACATTAATAGAATAGAATAGAAGTGGGTGCCTCCCTCAAGATGGACCGACAATCCTGAACGATTGGAGCACTATTGGTGAGACGTACAGTGTGCGACTCATCTACTTTATCAGGGAAACTAACCTTTACTGTATTGACGTAAGAGCGTGACAGCTATCAAAATAGATGACTTGATGTATCGCAAACTGTACGTCCAGCAGTGTATTGCAAAGCACTCATTTAAAGAAATGTACAGGTTCTTACCTCAAAGTAATGAGTAATCTCTCTTCGGCACTAACACATTCTCTATATGTAGTATTTTGTTTCGTAATGTGGGGTGCAATAAGAGACAGGAGTTCACGATAACTTTGTTTTGACATTTTATACATCGCTCGGAATTTCACATCATCTTGCGAAAGTTGTTGTGCCGCAATGAAAAGTCTGCATGAAATATTTTTGGCAATATACGGGTGTACCCAATACTTCTTTCTTCTTCTACGCAATCGTAAGTACATGTAACACGCAATGACATCTTCATCTTCATCCGATGACATCATTTCACGATGACGGCACAAACGCATCTGAATGTTTGCACCGAAAGCATGCAGACAACTTACGGACAGTAAACCGATAAGTGAGGAGATCTGGCCGACAAAGTTTACTATCGGTATACCGCATACAGATGCTGCACCGATACCGTACTGTTATGTGGCATATATTTTAATCGTAGTTTTGGATGCATCTACAATATCTAATCAATGAAATAAAATGTTTGCTAATACCGTAGGTACCTGGAATTACCAAAAATTTCATATTTATTCATGTTTCACTTTCAAGAATTGTTATTATAGGCTTTTTTGAGAATGGGCGAAACATAATCAAGTCATATTTTTGATTATATGAAGTGGGCTACTATCAAAATAGTATCTATTAATAAATGTCAAAGAAATATTGCTGTATTCTTCGTTTGTGTTTATGAAGTTGATTCAAACACAATAGTTAACTTGTGGTTCCAACAAGATGGAGCATCTGTATATCAGAAATTTTATCGACAGGTGGATAGGACGTGGTGGACCAATTTCGTGGCCTCCTCGATCTCCAGATCTCACACCGATGGATTTCTTTTTATGGAGATACATTAAGCAACTTGTGTATCAAACGAAACCTACTACCAGAGAAGACGTGAAAGAAAGGATTCGTAACGCATTTTCCACAATAACTCCAGTTATGCTGGAAAGAGTAAGATCCTCGTTTTTTAAAAGAATTGTATAGAAGTGAATGGTCGCCATTTTGAACACTTAGCATAAACTACTATACTTTTTATAGAATGTCAATGTTCATTTATGTAAATGTGAGTGTTCTTATAATGTTGGTGTTCATAATTGTTAGTTTTCCAAAAATAGAAGAAGTTGGGAAATAAAATACAAGCTTGCATTTTACATAAATAAGATATCCTGTTTGTGATGACTAAAGTAATTATTAAAGACTAAAAACTGCTTTTACATTTATTAGTACTATAATGACAGTAGCCTACTTACAGTAAGCAAAAATATTTATTCCAACATAATTCCTTGTTTCCTTCCTCTAATAGTAAAAGTAGAAGTCGAAGATATTTTAGATGCATCCAAAATTACGATTAGAATTTATGCCTCAGAAATGTTAAAATTCACAAAAATTTAATACCATCTAATTTGTGTATGTAAAATACTTTTTTTTGACCATTATCATAAAATATCTACGATTTTCCATTAACTAATGCCCTAAGTTTACTACATCGTTCAAAAGTTTATTAATTGTACTAACAAATTGTAAAAAGACTTATAGGGTGATTCATTTGAAAATTTTGAGATATCGCTTTTTTGCGCTTTTTTGCTAATAATTGGCCATATCTTTGTAAATCACCCTTATAATATATTAGAGTGCTATATTTTTGTAACGCTCTCGGTGAGATCTTTTCGATTCTTAAACAAAATATAGTACGTTCCATTAAAAAAAATTTAAGTTTGTGCTGCTACGTGGTTTTGGAACACCCTGTAGAATTGAAAGTATTTTCAAAATGTGCCCTTAGTAACTGTATTAGCTCACACAAAACTATAAAGTTCTATCTATCACAAAACGATGTAATCCTCCGATGTCAGAAGTTTGCCCCACCCTGTATATCAATAATTATTGTTCGAATTACCGCACATCACACGAGAATCTTCATCGATGTTAGGAAAGTTGTTAGATTTGTTATATCAACATTTGTCTGCTTTGGAAAAATTGCTATTACCTGTTGAAAAATGGGATGCTTTATTGATTCCAATAAATTTGCAAAAATTAGATGACCGTACAAAAAAAGAATGGGAAAACAAACAAAATGATCAAAGGTTGCCAACAATGTCTAAATTTACTGAATTTTAAACACAAAAAAGTGCTTTACTTAAGAAGCTGTTCATTCTATTGACAGTTTGAAACAAACACAATAATTCAAATTAATTAACTTCTTCACTTATTAAAGCACCATTAAAAACACGAAAAACAAACTTTAGAAGGATAGTGGGACACGTTCAATCACCTATAAATACATCCAATAAAAACACCTGTTTAACTTGTAATAAAAATCATTCAATTCATCAATGTCATGAATTTATCAATTTAAATAATAATGAAAAATATCAAGAATTACACAAACATAAATTATGCACCAACTGCTTAAGATTCGGTCATTTGAAACAAGATTGTTCATCTGGAGAATGTGAAAAATGTGATTTAAAATATAATACCGCATTACATGTAGATAATTACAAACAATTTCAACAAAACAGTCAAAATCCGACACAGCTTTCACAATATGGCAACGCTGAATTTCAACAATCATCGTCGCGTCAGTCGTATGCACAGCCAGAAAGAGTCAATCGGCAAACAAGTGCGTTCTGCGCTCCTGTTAGAAAATATCATCAGAAATAAATCAATTTGCAACGGTTCTTATTCAAAACGATATTAACAAATGAATTAAATGTACTGCTAACTTGACTCAGGTAGTCAATCGAACGCAATAAGCGAAACGTTAGTTGAAAAATTGATAAAGTATTATTACAGTTTCCTGTAATATTGTCGTATTTGGTTATTTTTTTAAAATATTTTTGAAGATTGTTACGGGTTGAAAGAGTAGCTCACCTTAACCTGATGGATCATGCAATATGGAGGAAAATATTCAAGTGGAACAAATGAATTTATTATGATACGCCTGTCTTACAGTTTCGTACAAGTTGATTTACAAACTAACTCTTGTATTCCATAGAATTTCTTCTTCTTCAACTTTACATTTCATCACTGTACTGAACACTGATCTACAACAGAAAAAAATAGTATTAAGAATATTAACTCTCAGAAATAATAAACAAAACAGTTAATTCACGTCGAAAATCCAAGGTTAAATTTCTTCCTCTTTTCTTCTTGATTTTATTGTCAAAGTGGCCTTATCCTTTATAAGCAAACATTTATTCAAATGAACTTCCAAGGTTGAAACTGCTAAGTGGTTTATCAAAAAAAGGGGATCTCATTTTTTTGATTCCTTTTGAGAATAACGTGGCACTTGCTGAAACGTTAACCACATTTTGTGGATTTGATGCAAAAATTTTAGAGATATTTAGGGATTTTCTTAATGTACTAATGTACCACTAAATAAGTACCATATATGTGGATATTTTTATCTTTAATATCCTCTGGAATTTGTTTATGAACATAATTTTTGGTTAGTCCAAAGCTACTTTAAGGCCACATGTCAAAATGGGTAAGTTTGAAATTAAATGAGATAATATATACCCTTCACTTTATATTTTCACGATAAGTGGTAATATACTAAGGTAAATGTTTGTTTTTTAGGCCTTTTTTCTCTTTTATTATTTATAACTTCACTTGTGTTCCGATTTTACTATGGTTCATATTTTTTAACTGCTGGGACATACCTTGGGACAATACATCTTTCCTGTTCCTCCATATGCCTTCTCTTTTAAAAATCCCTTCACTATAGAATTGACATTGACGATAAATAATCTTAAAAGACCCCATCAGGTTAATATGCAGTTCATATGGGTTAAAACACACTCTGGAATTATTCATAATGAAACCGTTGACACCCTGGCTAAACAAGCCATTTCCACGGGAACAACTATTAATAACAACACCACTATTGAGACGTGTTTCAGCCAAATGAAAGAGATGTGTAGAAAAACATGGAATAAACTATGGACCGAATATAAGCTTTGTTCGCGGATCGCAAATAGAATCGATAAGGAACCAAAAAATAACTAATTCAGAATCACCGTAATACGTATGCATGATTACGAACCGATCCAAGATTTTCATTTACCGCGAACGAAAAAAAAGATTCTAGCATTAGATAATCTCCAGCTTACGCCCACGTCGACTTTTTGGTATAGCGCATGAGCAACTGAACCGAACTCTTAGTCCTAAGAAAGATCTAAGAACTGCTATAACTAATTCGGAATCAATAATTTACTGAATCACTGTGACCCGCGAACACAGAACTATTACCAAAAATTGAGAACTGAGCAAACCGCGAACGACAATTTTGAAAATGCGCATGCGATCAGTCCCTGAACTAGTTCGTAATCAGACCCGCAAACAAAGCTATAAAAGAATCCCCCCGACAAGATACAACTTAGTCCAACCCATCATACCCAATGAGCTTTGGCACAAAAATACCAGTTATAATCGGCACCAAGTTGTCACCATCTATCGTTCAAAATTTGGACATGCCTGCCACCTGCTACCTTAACAAGATAAGCCTTAAAGAGTCAAATCAATGTGACACCTGTCTAGAAGTGGCTGATTGAGACCAACAAATTCCGTCAACAAACGCATAAACTTGAATTACTGCGCAACAGAGTGGGACTACCCGTAAACCTATTACATTTACTCTCGTTGGATAATAAAACCGTATATGACTCACTTATATCTTTCGTGTTGTAATCGCTGGAACTCGCCCTGTACACCCGATCTGTGCCTCACCCTGTAGATACAGGTTCGCCCGAGGTTCTCAGCGGTTATCTTCTACCCCTTGGGATGTTTAGTGGGGTGCTTATCGCATGAACGCTTGAAAAGAGGATGTGTTGTTTTTAAGATTATTAGATTATCAATATTTTGTATTTTGTCGTGAAATATAGTTCTTGAGTTGAGTTACCGACTTGCTTTCAAACAGTTTTACAACAATTCTTTTATTTAAAATAAAAATAGATTACAGCTCAGGTGTGCGGTTGGACTCGCATAATTTAGTGTACGTGATTGGATGTGTGTGATAAGTGTCGCCTTATACGAGGGAGCTTCGAGTAAATGTTCAGGTAGCTCGCGACAATCACGCTTGTCTCAACACCGGAGGAATCAGGGCGAAAAAGATACACCATCCAGAATAGAAGGTACTACGAATCAAATTGAGGTAAATACTACATCACTAATATCAGATTATAAAAGCAGTATTGAACTACTGGAAGATGTTATAGCTCAAATGTCACAACGTAACCCGGTGGCAGATAACCGTCGACTCACGTTACGAAGTGATTGCATCCCTGAATTTCAACCTGAAAACGATCATCCGTCAGCTGCCAAATGGTTGGAAAAGATTGACCAGTTAAGAGATATAAATGAATGGGATGATGTGACCACTATTTATCAAATGCAGTTGCGTCTAACTGGCATGGCTGGAAGATGGTACCATAGTCTGACATCGTTGAATCATACATGGGACGAGTGGAGAACATTAATAATCAGAACTTTTCCCGACCATGTCGATTATGCCAAAGTTTTGAGAAAGATGCTGGACGGAACAAAGCAAGCCGACGAAACTATGACAGCATACTATTTTAGGAAGATGGAGCTGTTAAGTACTTGTGAAATGAGTGATAAAAATGCTATAGCATGTTAAATAGATGGTATTCCTGACAATAATATGCAAAATGAAGCACGAGCAGGCCGATATTCATCGCCTGAGACTTTGTTTCAAGAATATTTATCCATGCTTCGAGATGAATCGCCACTCGAGCTAAAAACTAAAAGGGTCGATAACCAACCCAAAGAGCATCCCCTTGGAGTGGATTTACGTAATTCACTCATTCAAAAGAGGAAAGGACCGTACAATAAACCGGATTTACAGCATATCACCTGTTTTAATTGTAAGAAGAAAGGGCATTACCAGTCAAAGTGTACTCAGTCACGTGTTGAATGCACCAAGTATAATCTACTGGGCCATGATGCTGCACGATGTACGGTGGGTACTGATAATCGTAAGAACTGGAACAATAGGGGTAAGTCCAAACCCATTTTAAGTCTCTAAAATGCCAACTCCGCAAGCAAAGGTAATACCTGTTATTTTATTGACTGTGTGATTAATAGAATACCAATACGTGGTTACGTAGATTCAGGCTGTGCAGCTGTTACAATACGCGAATAAGTTGTTGCAAGCCTGAAATTGCCACGCAAACCCACTATGGTACGCCTATGTGGTTATGCCGGCGGTTCGGTGTTATCAACATCAAAAGTAACTTTAAAATTAGAAGTAGATTTAGCAATTGCTGTTATAGGAGCACTTATAGTTCCTGATAAGTACAAAATATTCCTATTGGGAAAAGTAGAATTCGATAGATGGCGCTCTGAAATGTCAATGTCATCTTAGCAACGAGTAAAACAAATCAGCTGCCGTATAAGCCCTTTGATATTTAAGTGATTTTATTTTGCTGTTGTAGTTATTTTCAGAGTGTGTTTTGTAAAACTTTTACTTTTTCTTTGATTGTGCTTTAGTATTTTGTGTTAAACTAAATTTCGACTCCTAATATTTTTATTTTTGGAGTAATAGGTATGGTTGATATTTGTGAAAAGTACAACAAGCGTTCAATCAACTGTTCAGTTTTAGGTGTGAGTTCGTGTTCGTTTGTATTGAGTAATATTTTAAATCTTTAATATCGACTTATTTTCTCTTTGATCTGCAATGAAAACAAAAAATAGAATGACATAACCTCTTCCATAATATCTCTGATTATACAGGGTGGGGCAATCTTCTGACATCGGAGGATTACATCGTTGTGGTGAGAGATAGAACTTTATAATTTTGTGTGAGCTAATACAGTTACTGAGGGCACATTATAAAAATACTTTCGATTTTACAGGGTGTTCCAAAACCACGTAGCAGCACAAACTTACATTTTTTTAAATGGAACGTACTATATTTCGTTCAAGAATCGAAAAGATCTCACCGAGAGCGTTACAAAAATATAGCACTCTAATATATTATAAGGGTGTTTTACAGAGATATGGCCGAAGCAAAAAAGACCTCCTCTTTAACACTCTGCAAAACAGTAAATTAAAATAAATCAACAGGTCTTTGTATTCAAATGTCATACATCATTGGCTGTACTCAGTATTAATTACTTTTTTTATCTGTGGCTTCTTTAATACGGGGTGAAACAAAACGCAAATCAAACAATATCTCAAAGTTTTTAAATGAATCACCCTATAAGTCTTTTTACAATTTGTTAGTACAATTAATAAACTTTCAAACGATGTAGTACACTTAGGGCATAAGTTAATTGAAAATCGTAGATATTTTATGATAATGGTCAAAAACAAGTATTTTACGTATACAAATTGAATGGTATTAAATTTTTACATGCAACATCTTGTGAATTTTAACATTTCTAAGGCATAAATTCTAATCGTAGTTTTGGATGCATCTAAAATATCTTTGACTTCTACTCTTATCATTAGAGGAAGGAAAGAAGGAATTATGTTGGAAGAAATATTTTTGTTTACTTCAAGTAGGCCAATGTCATTGTAGTACTAATAAATATAAAAGCAGTTTGTAGTCTTTAATAATTACTTTAGTCATCACAAACAGTATATCTTAGTTATGTAGAATGCAAGCTTGTATTTTATTTCCCAACTTTTTCTATTTTTGAAAAACTAACAATCATGAAAACTAACATTATAAGAACACACACATTTACATGAATAAACATTACATACAATTCTTTTCATAAACGAGGATCTTACTCTTTCCAACATAGCTGGAGTTATTGTGGAAAATGCGTTACGAATCCTTTCTTTCCCGTCTTCTCTGGTAGTAGGTTTGATACACCAGTTGCTTGATGTATCCCCATAAAAAGAAATCCATCGGTGTGAGACCTGGAGATCAAGGAGGCCACGAAATTGGTCCACCACGTCCTATCCACCTGTCGGTAAAATGTCTGTTTAACTACCGACGTACACAACGAACGTGATATACAGATGCTTCATCTTGTTGGAACCACAAGTTAACTATTGTGTTTGAATCAACTTCCTAAACATAAACGAAGAATACCGCAATATTCCTTTGACATTTATTAGTAGATACTATTTTGATAGTAACCCACTTGATATAATCAGAAATATGGCTTGATTATGTTTCGCCCATTCTCAAACAAGCCTATAATAACAATTCTTGAAAGTGAAACATGAATGAATATGAAATTTCTAGTAAACATTTTATTTCATTGATTAGATATTGTAGATGCATCCACAATTGCGATTAAAATGTATGCCTTAGAAATGTTGAAATTTACAAGAGGTTGCATGTAAAAATTGAATACCATTTTATTTGTGTACGTAAAATACTTGTTTTTGACCATTACCATAAAATACTTACGATTTTCATTTGAAAATTTTGTGATATTGCTTGATTTGCGTTTTGTTTCACCCTGTATTAAAGAAGCCACAGATGAAAAAAGTAATTAATACTGAGCATAGCCAATGATGTGTGTATGCCATTTGAATACAAAGACCTGTTGATTTATTTTAACTTACTGTTTTGCAGAGTATTAAAGAGGAGGTCTTTTTTGATAATAATTGGCCATATCTTTGTAAAACACCCTTATAATATATTAGAGTGCTATATTTTTGTAACGCTCTCGGTGAGATCTGTTCGATTCTTGAACAAAATATAGTACGTTCCATTCAAAAATATGTAAGTTTGTGCTGCTACGTGGTTTTGGAACACCCCGTAGAATCGAAAGTATTTTCAAAATGTGCCCTCAGTAACTGTATTAGCTCACACAAAATTATAAAGTTCTATCTCTCACCACAACGATGTAATCCTCCGATGTCAGAAGATTGCCCCACCCTGTATAAGAATATTACCTCAGTCATGATGACAGTTGAGTTAAATAGAAAAACACATTTTTAAACTTGTCACTGACACAAAATTGAACAAATAAAGTACGAATTCACGGTAATTACGTTGACTTGCATATAATACAAAAACAATGCAAAACGAATTATTTTACTCGTTGCGACAGTTACAATTTTTTTCCGCCAGAGGTCTACTCCGCCCAATAATTATAGGGCAACCTTTTATAAATAACGAAAATGTCGTAGTAGTTAACCGTGGGAATCAAATACGTTTATTTCAAGTTAACCAAAATGTTTACACTAGCGAGTTACCACTTAGAAAGATAAATTTATGTGCTGATGAAACTTCGATAATTCCTCCCAAGCATATCGGTCATATTTCTGTTATAGTCCAGTAAATGAAGGAGGACAAAAAGGCAAAGTTAACATCTTCCGGTTGGAAGTTGCATTTGGTACCTCATTGTACATGAGACAAAGTTCTGCATGAAAACGCGTGCGAGGGCGGAGAAAATGGCCCCAAGAGACCAGGAAAATAGGTTTTCAGCCAATATCTGCTAAAATATGGCAGTTAGAGATTTTCGGTTCAGATAAAAATTGAAGTTCAGTTAATTTTCTACAAAAATGGTACTCATGATTTTTTTCGCAACATTAATTTTTTCTGCAAAAAAATCGGGTTGAAAAACCGGAAATTTTGAGACTTATGAAATATGCAAGTTTTGTGCAAAATTTGAGCTGGGGGGTGTTGGAAATCCATTATTTTCAATGTGTTGGATTGTGGAAACCACAACATTTTACAGATTGGGAAAATCCTCAGTTCCATAAATGAGAAACCCTGTAACCAGATGAGGCCTCAAGATATACTTATTAGGAAATCGGGCTATAAGAATAACTTTAGCGAAATGGACCTCACCAGTGGACCTGAATCTAGCAACAATCAGCTTTGCACATGTGGCAAAATACTGAAGTTCATTAGGTTTTTGGTAAGGAAAACTGAAAATGCCTTAAGAGTGAAGAATATTTACCCATAATACTCAGCAACAATTTCTTGCAGATTCTCCGCAAATTTTTGCAATTTTTTTTGCAACCAGACTGATTGGGGTTTTTGAAATAACGAGTTATAAACGTTCTTCATGTTTCATTTATTATAGAAAAATATATTTTTTTCATTTATTCATTTATTTATCAACGGGAGACCCAATATAATGATACAATAATAATACATTATAGACTAAAATATTACATAGAAAATTTTTAACAAAAGTACAAGAGATTCACGGGTTAGTTGTCCGTGAATTGATTAAAAAAGTATATAAAAATACATTGCAATTATGACATAAATCTGTTCGTCACCACCTTTTTTCTTGGGACTGCACAATTGTTCTAATTTTTGGTCTCGTCAGAGTCAAAATGGTTCCACTGGAAGCTGCCATGTCTACCTTTGACAATGTAGCGTTTTCTGCACTGTTTGTGCATTTGCAAGGACGTTTGTTTTTCCAAAAAAATATGATGTTTATCCTTCCTTTCCTTGCTAACATCAATCAAATTTTCCAAGCCCCGAGTTACGGTGACAGCATCCGCAGAAACAAATTCCTTACAAAGGAAACACACTGCTGTAGCAGAGTTGACCTCTATTTTTCTATAACAAGAAAGAACAGACCAAGATTTCACTTGGAATAGTTGCTTGTAAAATATGTTCTTGTTTATGCCTCCAAGCGTGGCCGCATAATTTGTAGCAGACGACACGAGCGTGGCGCTCGTGGCGTAGGCGTAGAGCACACGCGCGGCGAACGACGGAGGAACGAAAGTAATAAATTATAGCGTATACATTTAGATATACTGGTTTTTCCCCGGGGTATCAAAGGTATGACTTATATACATCGATGGAAAGGTGGGAATTTTCCCCGTTACACTAGTTAAGGTGTTGAAATGTTAGAAATAAAGAGCAGGGAGAAAAAAACCACCAAAAAAAAAAGTTTAAAATTATTGAACCCCTCTCAGGAAAGTCAGATTCATACATCAAAAATAGCAAACATTTTTTAGAAAAGCTATCAGATTTAAACTTCAACAAAAGCCATTATTCGGTCAGTTATATTGTAATTAGTCTTTTTACAAATGTACCGGTACAAAAAACAATAGAACTTGTCAAATCAAAATTAGAAATTGATCAGACTCTTACAGAAAGGACCAAATTAAGCGTAACAGATGCGTAATGATTTTTATGAACATAATTTTGGTCTTGCCATGGGCTCTTGCCTCTTACCAATTTTATCAAATATTCATCTGGAACATTTTGAAGCCAAAATAGTAAATCATCAAAAATTAAAACCAATTGTGTCGTGAAGATATGTAGACTACCTTTTCGCAATATGGCCTTATGACTTGGTATCTCTGAATGATTTTTTAACAAATATAAATGAAGCGTAATTGAAGGAGAAACTGACGAAGCACAGTCGTGTGAAATTTTTTCTGCAAATTCAATTTTATTTTCCAGAGAATTTTCCACATAGCTCTCTGCTACTGTGGAAGATCTCCACCCCCATGTCTCTTCAGACCTAAGAAATTTACAACTTTATTGGCCAACAGTGTCGCCGAGGTCATTCTTAAAGAATTACCAGTATCTATAACTAACAGGGCTCTCTAATTTCAAATATTCAGCAATTTTTGTTGGCCGACTTCCAATCTTCCCCTTTCCTACTACTTGTGTAGTGCATTTTGCGTTACGATAATTAAAAAATAAATTTTTATATTTGGCATAAGGTGGTCGGAGTGAAAAATATTTCTAAAATATTTCGAGGTACCTTGTTTGTTAGTGTAAACGTCCGCTGTACCTTATTTTTCGTATTTGGAATCTTAATAATTATGTATTCTTGATGATCTCCTATATTATGTCTCGTCATGTTGCACAATTTCCCCCTTCTGCATGCGCCAGCTATTCCCAACATCAATCCTACCTGAAACTACGAATTTATTTAATTTTTGTTGTCATATTTCTGAAAATATGAAATAGATACCTAAGGATTAGAAATGGGTCATCGTGAGCTTCATTTAAAAAGCTTTCAATCTGATTTTGGTAAACGCAGCAGCTTTTTTAGGTCTATGTCTAACATTTCTTCTTTTCAGATAGGTAATCAAAGTTTGAAATGTTGGAATATCGATAGCATCCTCAAGAAAAATAGTGCTTTCCAACATAGAATATTCTGCCCAAAAACTACCAGGCGATTTCAATGTCTCAGTTCGCCAAACAAAATATGCCAACAACACTTTTTCACCAATACACCATTCTTCTCCTCAAACCAATTCTTGAACATTTTGAAGACTTTTTCATAGCGATTCCTGGATTTTTCTGGGAGTTCAAAGAATAGACTTCAAAATTTAATCTCAAGTTTCGTAGTAAATGCATTGGTTGATAAATAATATCTGGGAAACACTTAGCAGCTGCCTAACGATTATTAAATTATATCATTGGCAAGTCGGCAACCGCCTCCTTTCTACCAAAATGCAAATATATTTTAAACTGATCGAGAAGTATAAATGTCACTTTTCACTTTTCATTCATTCTGAAAAAATTTCAATTATTTTATTAAAAATTTATTCCAATATTATCGCGCAAAAAATGGTATAAGCAGCTCGAACGTTAAGGGTTTTACAGAAAAATTGCTGTCGACCGGTAAACAACCCTTACCGTTCTTAATACTCAATATACTATGAAAAAACATTCTACTAATTAATTGAAATTTATCAATACGGAAAGCAAAATATAAAATACAAAATAAATTTCCAAAAACACTGAATATTCTTTATTGACTATCCGATATTTCAATTACGACATCATCAACTTGACTAACAGGTAACATGGACCGACAATCAATAACGGGTTCTTCATAAAACTTACCATTAGCATGCACTTTTTCAAAACTTACTAAAAATGCTGCATCAACATTATCGTCTTACGGAAAATTGGATATCATAATTATGGGATACTTCCATTTTAATACTATGCTAAACATATGTTTCCTTCTACAAACGGCCACTACCTTCTAGAAAAGTTCTCAACACCGACATATCGTAGTGATTTGAATTGAATTTCTCGAATATAATTACCTTGTGAAAATTGGGATCAAGACCTTCTCAAAAAACGACGAGAAGAACGCTCTTTCCATCTTATTTTCATTTAAAAGATCCCGTCCAATAATAGTGGATTTGCCCATGTTGGCATCTCCATACAAAAAAGCTGTGGACGCTTATGAATATGACCCGATTAAATGAAGGAATCATACCACATTACAATATCCATTATCCAGGGACACCGACAGGGAGTACACCTGACGATATACACCGGTCTTATATCAAATTAAACTTCTATTAAACCCTCCATATTTTTTGCTCAATTTATTTTCGACTTCTATTTTTTACGACAAATTCGTCTAAACAATCATATTCATCTTCACCAGTATCAACCCACCTATAAAGGAGAAAATTGAAGTGCATATCGACAAGTCGCACTTTAAATAGAGGTGATACATCTTCTTTACTAACATATTTTATTGTCGATATCCCATGATACATCAATACCTGGGTTATTATTGTATATATACTATTATATTTTATTTGTTTTGTTTATTTTGTTATTGTTGTTGTTTCAATGTGTTTGATTTATGTGGTGTGTTTCGTTTTATGATTTATAGCGTTTTCGGGTAGCTGCACCAGTGCGCACTGAGTTCATTTCCTAATGAACTGAGTGCACTCTTGTGTTTTCGGGCAAAATTTTAGTGCGCACTCTGTCAGTGTAGACGATTTCGGGTGAAGATCGGGGCAAGTTAATATTGCACTCGGTGCACCATCTTCTGCACGGAGTTTACTAGTAAGTGCAAGGTGTTAATACCGGGATTCATCTGTCAACAGTGTCATTCTTGAATTCTTGTTATGGCTTATTGTTGAACTTTATATGTTTATATCTAAAGATAACCAGAAATCCAGCGAAATATCACCAGTTTTTGGAACTGGCTGAAACATTTTTGGATACTTCTTCGGAAGATAGTGATGATGAAGAAGAAATGAGCATCATTTGCAGCAAGAAGAATAAAATTCCAAAAATTGAGAATTATATTACAAATGTAGTATATAATCTGATTGATGAACATGTAAGTCTATATTAAAATCAACGTGTAACGTTTTTATTATGTATTAAAATAGTTTAAAAATCATTTCAGAATGTCCCGAGAAACTTGTAATAAAATTATAGACAACTTTACTTCAAGTTCCTTTTATCCCAAGAATTCGAATTCCCTATCAGCAGAAACACACATCCTTAGTTTTTTGTGGTTAGTATTATTCATTTATAAAATTTGCGCTTAATAGAAATATATCTTACGTATAATAACATAATTACAAATATGTAAATGTACAAAAATTGTAGGTTTGCTGGAAACAAATGTTGCATGAGAGATGTCTCTGAACGATTTAACATGTCTATGTCGACATTCAGTGTAATACAAGAAAGAATGATGGATTATTTTCTAGACATTATGCCTACAGTAATTCATTTTCCTGCTACTGAAGAAGAAAAACAAAAAATTTCAGCAGAATTCGCTAATGTAAGTAACCTATATATTTTAGTTAACTTTTATATGGTAGGTCTTATAGATTTCAGGTTACCCACAGACGATTTTTAGATGTGTTTACGGGGCCCCCTGGGAAGATACATGATAGTAGAATATTTTCCATGTCTTTCATTAGTATTCAAGATAAAACTAATAGTGGATATTACCACTTACTAGGCGAGTGCCTTGCTAGTGCTTATTCTCTTAGAGAATGGCTAATCACTCCTTATCGCGATTATGGAAATTTAACACCCAATCAAATAAAGCACAATAAAAAGCTTTCGGCTTGTCGAGTCAAAATAGAAAATACGTTTGGTTTGTTAAAAAGACGGTTCCGACAATTGCAACATTTGGAATTTCATAAATTATTGAAACTCTCAAAATTTATTCTCTCATGCTGTGTTCTACACAATATCTGTATAAACTTTACAGACTTTCTTGATGTAACTGTTGCTGTAGAACTAGATGATCGAGATGAACATATACAGGACAATGAACAAAGGTTAAGGAGATTAGGCGAAATGAAACGAGACCATATATTGCAAAACTTATAATACATTACCACATACATATTACAACACTACAACACATTAATACATAATATATTACTTTAACATCATGTGTTTCATTTTATACCCTATCTGTTTATCATAACAAAAAATATATTTCTAAGATGGTAGTATATATCTCTGTAACTTCAAGTATATGTATAGTTTTATATATGTATTTATATATTTCCAAAATAACAAAATAAACTTTCTGAAACATCAAACATAATTAATGGAGACGTATTGCAGTAAATGCAAAATGTAATATGTTACAATCATTCAAGAATAATGTGACAAATTCAGTGAACAATCAGCGTGTACTTTGAATCTTTAGCAATAAAGTGGCTACATGGTAAATTGCACCAAACAATATTCTTATTTGATAGTTTGTATTGCATATTATATAATCTAATTACTGTGGAGTATTATTAAAAAATCGTTTTGTTGGGTTTTTCAAGAGATTTTTCATCAACTGTCCGTGTTGTTCAGACATCTGTGAAATTCGCAATTCATGCTTCCTTTGCAACCTTTCATTCTCTAAAATCCTGAATTTTCTAATGTCTTTGAAAGATTCTTCAGAGAAATTGAAAATGTTTTTTTTCTTCGAAGTCTGAAACAATAAAAAATTATCAATAAGATAAACAGACTCACATTGGTTATAAAATTATAATTATTATTGTTTTTATTAAATCATACCGGTGTTTTATTTTCAGGTCTCTTCGGTGTTACTGCACTTGGTGTGATTGGAACATCATAATCTTGTTCAAAATCAAGATATTCAGCCTGTAATAAAAATAATATGTTTAGTATACCAGACTATTTGACACATAGCAAAATTGTCAACATGTATGTTTGTGGTAATTCTAATAAATATTAAATTACAAAAAATTATATTTTTTGAGTATTTATTGAAATGTATATTATACGATACCTTATCATTTGAAGTGCTAGGACAATTTGTATCCTGCCAAGTTTTTAGTTCTACTGCTGGACCTTGAGTTATTCTTGATTGCTAAAAAGATAAAAAAGTGTTCTCAACAAAAGTATGTGTAAGCTAAACTAAGGAAATCATCGAAATATTGTACCTGTGTACCATCACAATCAAATTCGTTGAAATCCACCTCTAACTCTAGGGGAATCATCTCTGCAATTTCTATTGCATCTGGAGATGTAGAGGGTGGTTTGGGACCACCTCCAGTTTTATTCATTTCTTTTCTCAAGAAAGACATTTCTTTTTTGCAGTTCATTTTCATGAGTTTCCACTGGTTCATCAACTGTTTTTTGTCTCTGCATCTAACATTTGCAGCATTGAACCTGAAGAATAAAAAAGTTTAAAGTTGACTGTATACAACTACACTATGTAATAACATTCAACAGCTATATTGTATAAAATTTTTGATTCAATTATGGAAATGAGTACTTTTCAAGATATACCTAGATACATACCTTTCCGTTATCTCCTGCCATGCTTTCAATTTTGCCTTGTTGGTGTTTGTGTTGAGGTTTTTATTTTCTATTGTTTGTAAATAGCCTTCCAGAATGTCTTTCAAAAGGCGCTGGAATACAAAAAACAGTCATATAATAGTAACTTCACAAATAATTAGAAAAAATGAATGCTTACTTTTTCTTCACTTTCCCAGTTTATCCACCGATCTCTTTTAATTGAAGCCATCTTATGAAACAGTTCTTAAAATAATTCACTACTCCACGTGACTTAATTGGCGATTTCAAAAGTCCATGCGCCGCCTGGTGGAAATTATGTCAACTCATTTAATGAGTAATGGTTTATCAGCCATTCGTTTGTTTACATTGGTGTCGAGTTTCAGAATCGTTTTGTGTGTGAAATTTGTTAAATCGGACTAGTTACATTAATATTTTGAATTGTTTGGACTGTTATTTTGATGTTATAATGGCATCCACGTCAACTACAACAAAATATAACACAAACTGTTGTGTATACGATTGCCATTCCCGGAAGGGTGCGGGCAGAAATTTGCATTTCCATTCTTTTCCCAAAAGTAAGAGCGGAATTTCCGTTAAAGTGGTAAATAGCCTAGGACAGGAAGAATTGATGGATAGAAGGAAAGCTTGGGAAAGAGTTTTGCTTATGGGAAAACCAGTGACAGAAGCTATGCGTGTTTGCTCTAAGCATTTCAGAAATGAAGACTACTGTGCCAGAGGTAAAACATAAATCTTTGACATAAAAGCATAATCATAATAAGAATATGGTACAAGCCTTGATTATATACACAATTAGTCTCTATACTCAAGGGTACAAGTAACTTTGGAAATAATATTGATTTGAGATAAAACCAATTGACATTTTAATTGAGATTTTAACAATTTGTGTTTTCCTTGCAGGTGTAAAGATGAATAAACAAGTTGATCCGTACAGCAGTGCCTTTCCTAAACTTGCCTAAAAAAAGACAGCATTCAAGTTTAGTGAGTGATAATTCAGGCCAAGGGAGTTCTAGTCTCCGAAAGGAACGAGCAGCTAAGAGGCAGAAGGTCAAAGATGAATCCCAAGGTGAATCAAGTGTGGAAAATCTTGATATAATGTCTGATAAGTTATGTGATATTGATGACAATTTAGGTGAAACACCAGCGCATATTTCATATGAACAATTAGATGTCGATTCAAAAGTAGCTGTGCAAGCATTGCTCAGTTTGAGCAGTGAGAAGAGTGGCCATTTTAGTGCTGACACTGTGGACAAACAAGTGCAGGTGTCAAGTGGTGATCTCTTTATATCCTTCTTATCTACAATAAAACAAGACAGTCATTTAAATTCATTAACTGGAATAGGCACGATGAAGTTATTAGACTGTTTAACAGAATTAGTTATAAAAATGTATCCAGATCAGAAAAGCCATAAACTGTCAGTAAAAGATCGAATTATCTTAGTTTTTATGAAGTTGAAAATGGGTGTCAAGTTAACCGTTTTATCATTTTTATTTAAAATTTCCCCTAGCACTTGCAAAATTGTTTTTGTTGAATATGTAGGCTATTTAGCACAAATTTTGAAATGTAATATCCATTGGCCAACATCTGACGAATGTCAGAAAAATATGCCTTTAGAGGAGTAAGAATAGTTTTAGATTGTTTGGAGATTCCAATTGAGAAGCCCAAGTGTCTCTGTTGTCGAGTTGGAACATACTCCCACTATAAGGGAAGACAAACTCTTAAAATTATGATTGTTGTCAGCCCTGCAGGGCTTATAACATTTGTGTCAAAGGCTTATGGTGGGAGAAGTTCGGATAAGGCCATTTTTACTCAGAGTGGTTTGATTAATAAACTAAATCCAAGGCAGGATAGTATTATGGTAGACAAAGGCTTTCTAATCGATGATATATGTGCGCAGAATTTTATAAAAATAGTTCGACCATATTTCCTTCGTAATAAAAAACAGTTCACTAAAGAAGAATCTAAAGAAAATATTTTAATATCCAGAGCCAGAGTTCATATTGAGCGGGTAAATCAAAGACTAAGAATATTTAATATAATTAATAACCCATTACCAATCAGCTTTATACCTTCAATTGATAATATAATGATAATCCTTATTGCAATGGTAAATCTACAAGCTCCAATTCTTTCTGAAAATAGATTCTGAGAAAAAGTTTAAAATATTTTCATCTCATTTTCATAAAACTATTATACAGTAAAATTAAGGAAATCTGTCTTCTTAAAACAAGGATTTTCAAAAAGGCAGAATAATACATCTAGTAAATTATTGAAAGAATTAATTCATGAAAAACAGAGTGATAGGTACTACTTCTTCTACACATTTTAATTCTCAAATTTTCCTTATTTCTTGTGTTATAGCTATGTACATCAAGATTAATACAGAACTTATCCTGCAGATACACTGGTGCAAGTCCAATTTTAACTTTAAAAATCAAAATTAATGTGGAGTATAGTATTAATTTATTTATTGGCATCCAGTTAAGTGCCTTCAGCATTCTATTTATATCAGTGTACTTAGAACACTTTAATATTATTTGGATGGCACGGTTTTGCATCTTCTGAAGACGATTAATTTCATTTTGGTTGAGTAAATACAAAATTGTAGGGCAATAATTAAAATGTGGTAATATTACTGTGTTAAAGACAGTTAATTTGGACCATTGACTGAGAAATGGAGAGCATCGTCCTAAATACTCAATTTTATAGGCTACAGTTTTTATTACTTGATTTGCATGCTCTTTGAATTTCAAATTATTATCAATAGTTATTTGACAACAAGACAATCAATAATATTTTGAAGTTCAGGACTACAAAACTTTGTTGCCAAATTTTATTAAGGTCCATTCATAGTAGATCATATCCCTGGTAAAATGTGGAATAAATATTTTATTTTATGCAATTCCAACGATATGGAATCCACCCAGTAAAGTGCACGTTCCAGGAACGGTTTTTATTGAGATAGCGCTTTTTTCCGCTTATTTTGGAAATATTGTTAATAAAACTCGTTTGTTGTTACTTTTTTGTGTATGATTATTTTTGTTTTCAAAATATGTATAACTCAGTTTGGTGATTTTGTGTATTCAAGTGTGTATCGATTAACAACTATTCCAATGATAAATCATAAGAAAACCTGGATAAAAACTTATGATGCTATCCTGATAACGCAGGTAATTGATTATTGGAAATTTCTCTTTCTAACATTGGTAACCAAATTTGACTACATTCGGCTGAAATACTAGCTACACATTTATCTGCATTTAGTTGTATTAAAGCACTTTCTTTGATTTTTCGTCTTTTATTATTGGGCTCTTTCAATATTATTTTCGTCGAATCCCATTGAATTTTATGCCCCTCTTCCCAAGCATGTTTACAAATACCTGACTTAAAGCACTCCCTATCTTTGATGTATTTTTTATGTTCACTTATTCGGACTTTCAATGGTCTAGATGTTTCACCTAAATAGAATTTGTCGCATTCACAAGATATCTGATATATGCAATTTTTTTAAGATTGTTCTTCATTTTTTGGTTTCGTTTTTGTTAAGATAGATCTCAAAGTATTGTTGGATTTAAAGCTGGTTCGAATATTAAATTGATTACCAATTTTCTTAATTCTTTCTGACAAACCCCTAACATACGGTATTGTCAAGTTTTTAAAAATTATGTTAGCTGAATTATTAATATTACTGTTATTATTATGGGGTATTAACAATGAGCCTTTCTCTATATTCTTGATTTCTTCATTTACAAATTCTGCCGGGTAATTATTGGCATTTAAAACATTTTTCAGTAGAGTTTTTCATCTACTACTGGAAAACTATTTGCAAATTTTTTATCAATTTGTTCTGTAATATCCAGAATACTTTTAACATAATATGTATTTAAACAATTTGGTATTACATTTATATCGGAGACTAACTCACCATTACCCATATCAATTATATTGAAACTATTTTCTTGTTTGTCATTTGGAATGAATGCCTTTAAAATTTTCCACATTAAATTAACAAATCACATATGTAATTGTTTTATTGACTACAGATTTATTTTCCCATTTTTTAAATATCACATGCAACATGTGGGTAAAATATTTCGCTGTGATGTTCAGAATCATTTCTGCAGCAAATTGCTCATCAAAATGCACAACGATATTTAAAAATGTTTTTGAATGTGCTGAATATAAAATAAGGTCACACATTTTTAAACCTAATATCGCCATTCCCAACTGCACTTGTCCATAGTAGGCATGTCTTTTTTTTAGTGCAACACCTCTGTCAGCACTGACTTCCAAAAATGAGCAGGTGTGGACGAAATTAATTGCATCATTGTCGAGACCTGGAAAATGAAAAGTAAAAATATTTATTTATTTAAGTAAAATCAACAAAATTGGATAGAATAAACTCAAAGGCGAATTAGTCTACTAGTTATTACATAATCATAAAAATTCAGAAATTCTATCATTATAAATTGTTTCTCTATAAACAATTTTTTGTTCGTGTTATAAATGTGTTACCTATTTTAAGATTGTAATAATTGAAGATACATCTGAAAATCTTAGTATTTTAATGTCTTTTTAGTCTAGTTCATTTTGGGATACATACGAGGAAAATAATTGGCTTGTAGGTTGGGCAGTTCCTGCAAAACTAGGTCCAGCGATAACCAACTATTCGCCATATGTATGTTTAAATTTATTACAAACTTACCATCATAGGGGCATTTAATCTCAACTAGTCTTGTTGGATAACCATTTTCCATTACTGTGCCATCTGGGGAATAAGCTAGCCAAGGATATTGTCTACAAATAATTAACCCCATTTCAAAGCGGTGTAATTATTAACCAGCTTGTACTTTTTCAAGGCTTCACTTTCATATTTCAAACCATGTTCAACATATCTATTGTGAAGCTTTTTTGGCCAAAAATAGTTTGTAGCTTTAGTATTCCAATCATCTTTAGAGTAGGTGTAAATTGAATAACATCTCGAACCTAAAAGAACACCAAATGTGAAATACTACATAGGTCCCTATGTTTAAAAAAATATACTTTTATTATATTTTATAGATTTATAGTTTTTCAATAATATAAATAAGTTACTGTGATTCGTAACTGCCTAATCTCATGCCAAGTGGTAGATTTTTGCACACATTAAGGATTTATTAAAAAGTGTTAAATCCAGTATATCATTAGCTAATGAAGTGCAGCATGTTTTTAAAGAATAGTTTTTGATATCTAAATTAAGATTTTCCAGAAATTAAGACTCTGCAGCCTGAGAAACTATAACATTGAAAGCCTCCTGAATTGTTACTTCCTCTATTTCCATGCTGAAATCTTCAGCTGTAGCTCGTCCTTTTCTAAAAAAATGTATAATACTTACTACTAATGTTACTATTTTAAAATAACTTAAACATTACAATTCTATGAAGAAATCAACTTACAAATGCTAGACTCCTGACAAACTGAAGATAACAGTTGAAAGTATTCTTGCTGCTGACCATGAGTCAACTTGTCTCGGTAACTTTGGACTCAAAGCAAGATGTTTCCAGAATCGGTTTTGCTTCATATTCTTCTTCCACTTCCCTCTTTTTACCACTCCAGTAACCTTTACCATCTGTAGTAGAGAGCTTTTCCAGAGAAGAAATGATAGATCTAGAATTAGAGTAGAATGTGAGTGAAAAGATTTTAAAATGTTTTTGTTTCACGGAATAAAATAATTATTAAAAATAAGTATTTATTACCTTGTACATTTTAAGAGAACAGCAGCAATAGGTATGTTTACATATTCCAGAAAGGCCAGCCTTGCAACTATTTCATGGGGAGCACTTTTAATTGCACTGGTTTGAAGGCACAATGCCAGTATCTCTACAGATATTTCATTTACTGCAGTTTTGCCAATCAGAATAATGTGTTTAGCATTTAAGAGTGCTTCGCCTTCTACAAAACATCTGCTTTCAAAGGTCGCCTGTAGACAGGAAAACACTGACGCCAAACCTAAATACAGTTCGTCGTTCTCCATTATAAAAAGAGAGAAGAACGGAAATAAGCGCGATACACCAAAAATAGTCAAAATATTCAAAATATATAAAAACACAACGAACACTACGAAGACACAAGCCAAATGAAATGTTAAATCACAGGTAACCTCACTAAGTAGATATACCGGCAAAATTATTACTTCTTATCGACCATGTTTGTTTACGAACGCCAGCGTTCCCATCGGTAGTCGAAATTGCTAATACAAAAGTAAATGTATTTGTCAATCGTACAGAACGTCACGAATACGAATACTTTTTTTCAAATTTAGGGTGTTTTATCTACTTCTGTGAACGGCTACGACGTTGCCAAAATATTATTTTGAAATAAAAGGAGAATAGTTATACCGAGTTTATTTGTGAAAGAGTTATACTTTCCTTATACTTGATATAACTATTCCTGACGATTCGGTATAACCTAGTTATACCAGCTTTTTTATTAGTAACACTGTAATAGTTTTAAAGATATCAATAGTTTGATTCAATTGACTAGTTTGATTAGGAGTTAAATGAGATATATCCCGAATTGTATTGACTACAGCCAACGAGAGTAAATTTACAGCTGAAGATAATTTGGAGAAATTTATTTTCACGTTAAAAATTTTAAGAAAGTCCATACCGAGAATAATATCATGTTTGACAGAATGTATTAGATAAAATTTCATAAGCCTAGATATCTTGTCTGTGATGACATATGTCGTGAACGTCCTGCAACCATCTGCAGTAGATATTTTTAAGTTATCATCGCGTAAGATCGGTACCGATAAGTTATGAATAAAATCTAATACACGAGAACCAATCAATGAGATATTTGAACCAGTATCAACAAGACAAGAAATTGTTTTATCGAAAATTATGATATCGACATAAGGTCGATTATCATCTTTAACATTATAAAGCAGTGATACTACATTTGCTAAAGACTTAGATTTTGAGAGTGAGACAATAGCAATTTTTAACAGATAAAAGCCATGAATTCCAGTCGGAACAGTAGGAACCTTTTTTTAAATGGGAGGAGAGATTTTTTTTTCAGAACTGGAATTTATAGGATTTATCTGAGGTAACCTCAATTTTTGTGTGGGAAGCTCGACCACCGCTTGGTTCGATTTTTGAACGCTTCGGACATTTAGTTTTCACAGTATCAGGATGTCCACAACCAAAGCAAAACAACTTCCTAGGAATTTGACAGGTATAATACATATGACCTGCTTGTTTGCAATTCCAGCAAGTCCAAGTAGAAGATACTACCGATATATATTTCCGTGTTTGTTTAAAACAAGAATTATCCTTAAAAAAAGTACTAGGTATGCTCAAATCTGGCTCAAGTAAATATTGACTGCTTCTATGATTAGATGTAGACTGTTGGTCCCAAGTTAATGTTTCCTCTAGTCGTTTACATTTGTCAGTCCAAATATCAACATTATCAATATCAATTAAAGCTAGTGGTTGTGCATAATGGGGTAAGAGATTTTTACGAATAATACGAATAATGGCAATTTCGCTTGGCTGATCATCAAGACGATTGAACAAACCACACACGGCGTTAATATATAAGGTAACTCTCTCATGTTGACCTTGCTTTCTACCTTTGATTTCCTCAAGTAAATCATCTTGATAGTTATAAGGCAAGAAATCTGATTTCAATTTGGTCACTAATTGCTCCCAATTTTGAACTTTACTTCTGTTAATTAGATACCAATTAAAAGCTTGATCGCTTAACAAATCAGCTGAGCTAGAAAACAATTCAGCATCCGTCATAGCTCTCGAAATTTCAAGACAATTTACGCGTTCTAGAAAGCCAAGTACTGATTCTTTGGAATCAATTCCTGAGAATCTCATCCCCCATTTGTGTACAGGTACAGGTTTAGAAAAAGAAAAACTTTGACTTGTATTTACCGGAGTAAATAATAAATAAATAAATAAATAACATCGAGTTTGCTATCTAATTCACCTTCTAAACAGAATATTTATGATGTTAAACGTTTTTTCACTTGTTCTTGTTCGTCCTCCTCGCAAGTTAAACGAGAAGTACGTTGTGTGAGGTGAGTTAGACGACAAGTCAACCTTCTATACTCGACATCCGAAGAAGTTCCAACAAAATCTTGAACCTTCTTCTTCAAGTCGGCAAAAGAAATCTTAATACCCGTGATTTCCGTAGAAAATGGAAGTTCAACATATGAGATTGAACTCCTCATAGATACTTCTTGTGTTAGAACACCGCGCAATAATTTCTTCTTCTCTGTAACCGGTGAAGGTATCTCTAAGCCACGATAAGAAAGTTCATAATCTAATTCATGAGATAAAAGATAATCAACATTTAGTTTTAACACCCGTGCCATTCTAGTATACGGTATCTGACGAAATTAAATTATAAGATAAAAGAAAAATCCAGTACTGTTGATATTGACGATTAAGAAGATATTTATATATATGGTTACGATACGTGAAGATATAAGATAATAAAAATATATAGATATAAGATATTGTTAAAACGATAATCAAATAAACTAAACTCAACTGTGAACGATATGATACGATAAGTGAACGATTTAAAGATAAATAATACGATAAGTGGAAGATATGTACGACAATAGTAAGATAATTGCTTCAACTATACTGTCCAAACTTCCAAGTTTCAAGATTTATTGATGAGAGAGACGATGTGTAAAACAGGCCACACACGTTCGGGTGCCAATTTTGTTACCTATTATTTATTAAGAATAATAAGGCAAGATAAATTGCAACGGCGACTCAATGTGGAGAGCACCTCAGGTGTGAATTCGGAGACCAAACTAATATCAATTCAGGGAGTAGTCTTACCGGTTCGCGGGTAATCCTACTTTATTTAAGTTTTTGAAGTTATATTGAAGTTAATGAGATGATAAATGAAGTAAAGAAACCAAATGAATTTAATAAGTTAATAAATCAATTTAAGAAATGTAATTGAAGTTAATCAAGAAAGGTAAGTGGGCGCCACCCTGAATAATATTAGTCGACTTGTTTTTCACCTCAGAACTCTCTATCAACAAACCTGGAAATGTTGGAAGGGAAGGAATATGAACAACGTTGTTAAATTTACAAGTTGTATAATGACTTTAAAACTAATATCACAGAAAAAAAAATATATATATTGTTGTTGTTTGTTGAAGCACGTTGTTTTTACACTGATTTACTTTCCTTAATTTCCTCGGACAGGTCCTAGGTGTCTGAGATGTCTCTACCTCCTCCGGAAAATTGGCAGGTACGAAGTGGCAGGTACGAAGTGGCAGGTACGAAGTCGCAGGTACAAAGTTTCAGGTACTAAGTTCCAGGTACAAAGTCTCAGGTACCAAGTTCCAGGTACAAAGTGCTACGAAAGATACAGTGTATCAGCAATAGTTACATTTTTTTTATGTAAAATTCAGGATATCTGCAGTAGGTAATTTGTTTCACAATTGTTTAAGAAATACATTTAAGAACGTGGTTCATAAAAAAAATATCCTGTATTTTACCATTAAAAAAAACAAAAGAAGCAATGAAATGTGATATGATATTATTAAGGAAATCTTATTTATTTCCATTCATCAAAGAAATCAAAGAAACAATATATAAATAACATAAAAATTCAATTTTATTTTACTACTCATTTCAATTACAGAAGGCGATAAAAAAAAATGTAATGAAAAATGTAATCCGGAAATATAATATTCCAAGTTGGTATTTAGATTGAATTAATTGATTAACTAAATATACATATTTTAAAGAATTCAACTATATACATGTTAACCTTTTATCAACTGTATAAGAAAAAACTAGAAAAAGAACAAGATAAAAAAATATCGCTGTATGTGTGTATCTAGCGCTTATCACTAGGAGGGAAAATTATAAAAGCAAAAATCAGAAATGAAAAGCATATACGTAAATGCAACTTACCATTCACATTGAATGCACTTAAAAAAAAGAGTTTGAGGTAAACCTCTCACAATAAATTAAATTAAAAATTTTTAACCTCATCGGTTGATGGTTCACAGGAGAAAGAAAGCTTATTCTCACTACTCGCTATTAAATTATTGAACTATGCGATGAGCAATCGACATACGTTGTATATTCCTTTCCCGTTCACATGCCCTGCTTCAAGAAAGAATTTACATATTCGTAGGGTGTTCTTAATTTCTATCTCTATAGGAGAGAAGAATTGAAATATTTGACCAATATCAGTGTATACTGATCCTCACCAACGGAGATTATCCGTCGCACATTAAATGTAATAAATTTGCCTTTCAGCGGTGATCGTGCTACAGGTTCTCGACGAGAATCACATGTTGGTAAGAAAAAAGGACTGGCTGCTCGCCGTCCGGTAGATATTTAAATATTTCAATAGTGGCCAAATATAACGGTGCAATCTTCTTGTGGCATATAAAATAAAAAATATTTTCTTACAACAACATATTTTCAACTGGATTTTTTAATCTTGTATTTGGGCAACCACGTAGCGATACCTGCAGTACTTGTGATTCAGGAGCCAATACTGATGAACATCGAGAATCATATTAGTTTGCATTCGAACAACAAAAGAGTGATAGAGAGAAAGCCCGTTGTAAAAAGTATGTATGTTATGCAACAATGGATCTGCAACAAACAATGCCTTTACCAAAGGTTAACAACTTCAACGGCTTTTTATCTCCGACAACTTTGGTTTTATTACCAAAGCGTACATTTTATAACTGCCAGTGGCGAAAAGCATACTTTTTTACCTGGACCGAGAATATTGCTTGTAAAGGAAGTATGGAAGTTGGAAGTTATTTGAACACGTTTGCCAAAATGACATAACGCCAACCCATTTGATATTATGGTCCGATTCTTGTAGTGGCCAAAATAAAAATTTCAACATTATCACGCTATATCAATATATGACTTTGGAAGGTATTTTCACGAAAATTGACCACAAATTTCTCGTGGTTGGTCACTCTTACTTAGATTCTGATAGGGACTTTGGCAGAATTGAAAAGAAGCTAAAAAAAACAGTGAGTTTAGTGTAAGAAAAATTGTAAAAACGAGGAATATAGCACTTCAATCAACCTCCTTCGAGTTTTTTGCATTAGAGCAAAAAACTATTTAGATAAACTATTTGATGTTGTTTGTATGCATAGTAATAAATTAACGAGTACTGTTTAGTACGTCTTTTGTTCTACAAGCGTCAAATGCTAATTGACATAAAATAAATTTCACAATTTAGAATGGTTCAATTGGATGAAAAAGAGCGTATTGAAATTTTAATGATGATCGGTTATAGTGATCGTGTTAGAACTCATGAAGAAGTGTGTCATATTTTTTATAATTTGCATACGGAGTCACCGCAAACTTTCACCACAAATTTGGCACTAAACCATGGTATTAGTCGACGTTCTGAGAGAAAGATATTAAAAAGTAAAAAGTATCATCCTTATAATGTACAGTTGGTTCAATAATTGTCAGACGATGATTTTGACCGCCGACTGGAATTTTGCGAACGGCTAATGGACATCTGTAGTGTCGACAAAAATTTTGCTTTTAACATGGTTTTTTCTAATGAGGCAACTTTTTGTTTAGATGAAACAGTTAATCGCCATAACTCAAGGTATTGGTCGCATGGGAATCCTCATTGGATTCATGAAGCACATGCCTAGCATCTACAGAAGTTGAATGTTTGGATGGGCATTGTCGAAAATAGGCTTGTGTGTGTGTGTGTGTGTGGTGGAGAATGACCTCAGACATAGTCTATTAGCCACAGAAAATTGAAAGTTAGTGAGAAATTGAGATATCAAAGCGTATGTCTAAATAGATAATTTAGACTTATTTATGAAATTCACTATAGCATCAAGTACATACTTATCCATGTTTGCCGAAAATAGGCTTATAGGCCCATTTCTTATTGACGGAAACTTGAATGGTGACGCGTATTTGGATCTACTAAATAACGAAATAATTCCTGAACTTCAACAGAATGGGCAATTACCACAAAATTCAACAAGATGGAGCATCTCCCCACTATGATAGACGGGTTAGGATGGATTGGACGTAGAGGATTAATAGAGTGGCCTGCTAGTTCTCCGGATCTTAGCCCATTCGATTTTATCTTTGGGGGTATCTAAAATTACGTGTTTACGTTAGACGACCAACAAACTTACAGGAATTGAGACGGAGAATTATTGATGATTGTGAACTAATACGTGAAGAAGTCTTGGAAAGAGTGGCTCAAGAATTTTTCAATAGAATGGCATATTGACAGCAAGTAAACGGCTAGCATTTGAAATATTTGAAGTAGTTTTGTTTCTTATTATTCTAAAATAATGAAACCTATTGTACCTATTGCACCTATTGTACAACTAACAGTGATTTATTCCTCGTTTTTACAAGTTTTTTACAATAAACTCAGTATGTATGAATTCAAAATCTGTGAAAATATATAGGATGTCCCATTTAAATTAGAGAAGTTGATGGCGTTAAACCGGAAGTATATTGCATCGCATTGCACTTACCTGCAAATTTTCATAAATATCATCCTTTTCGTTTAAAAGATATTTACTTGGTTCCATACTTTAACCAATACGGGGTATATTATTATATGTATATTCAGCAGTACGACTTGTACAATTCGGCTTTTGATATGAAATGATATTTCCAACCGCACTTTCAACTACACTTAGGTACCTTACAAAGCAGGTGAACCGTTTCCATGAAATTTAATAACTAGATTTTCCCATAATTTCATTCCAAGGAAATACGTATTTCTTGCCATAGGCGTGCGGCGAAATAGAAACTGACAAACCTTGCATTTTGTAAAATTGCGTATTTTGACAGTGACCTATTCATAAATTAATTAATTCCATAATATTTTACAGCTCCAAAACTTTTAATTTCCAAAATTGTTCTACGTTCACACCGAAGAATAAACCTACCTACTAATTTGCATATTAGTCCCACTTTCACAATAGGAGTGTCAAAATATTGAAAATTTTAAGTCTTATAGACAACTCCTTGCTCTATCCAATGACGTTGAGTAAAGTACGATACGTGGATTATTTATACGACGAAAATTGACCAAAACAGCACACAAATCCAGGTTCACAAGGAAATAACCGATACGCGTAATGCTGACTGCATAGTTCATGGTAATCTACAACGCCACCGCCATGTACATGCCATCGACATCGATAAAACGTATCGGTTCGTGTTATGGTGGTTGATAATTGATGGTAATTAATTAAATGAATTTATTTCCTTTGAAAAACTAATACGAAATTCCATATGATTATAATAGAGAATTACATAATTATATGATTATAAACTAGAGAAATTTCATTAATCACACAGTACATCATATGCATTAGGTACCATATAATGTAAAAGGTAAGGTGCATTCTTATTCTCAGGTATTGCAAACACTTTGAAAGCACTTTCCAGTCTCATCAACCATCTAACGAGTTTCTTTGTAACATCGTACGTCTCAGTTGAAAACACTGTTTGAATTGAGTAATGAACAGTCTCTGTTGTTGATCCTGTAGGATTTGTATTAGCATTGCTTCCATTTTCGTTGGCATTATAAAGTCAGGTTGAGTTCCTTCTGGCAAAATAATGTGATTGTAAGAAATTCTCGAAAATAACATCTATCTTTTAATCTCTTTGTATAGGTTTTTCTTTTCTCGTCGTCAACTGTTGTTTTGCAGGTTTAAATGACGGATGATCGTAGATTTCTTATTCATTTTATTCCTAGAACCTGTAACCACATTTATAAATTCTCCAGTGGAATAGACAATTGACACTTGTCAGTTCGTTGCCAACCTCCTGGGTTGGATTATTTACCTAAACATAACATAGGTGAATGGCGATAACTAGATTTGAATCATTCCGGCATCAAAAAAGATTATGTTAAATTCATGGATGATTATGCGACACAAGGCTATATATCAAAAATCACGGAAAATAACGACAACCATTCACGAAAGGTTTTTTATTTGCCGCATCACCCTGTGATAAAAACATCTTGTTTAACTACTAAGTTGCGCGTAGTTTTTGACGCGAACTCAGATACGGGGGTCAGTCTCAACGACGCTCAATATACGGGACCAAAACTACAAAACGATTCATCAGAAATTATTTTGAGGTTTAGAGAATATTATTAAGTTTTGACCGGGGACATCTCGAAGATGTATTGTCAGGTGTTTATTGATGAAATTGAGCGTAGTTACGAATATTATGACGACCGGACCAGTCAAAAAACATCGACGTTTATGTAAAAACAGACGGAGCGGTTTGTGCCGCGTCGCTGCCGCGACGGCGTCTGCGGCGGTTTCTCTTTCGTGAAATGTGTATGCACAAAACAGACAGTGACTGATCGAGCAGGTACCGGCAACAGCCGCCGCGCGGACCCTGTCACGATTCATGTTCCGCGGCGGTTTTATGACTATGGGCGGCACATCAGTTACGAGATTGCTTCGGTGCAAACCAGACGCGTAGCGGACGGCATTGTATAAAGCGATTTAGCTGTTGCCAAAATATATTAAAATAATGGAAAATATTGATATTGAGAAACTCATACAGGAAGTGCATATAAGACCATCTATTTGGGATATGCGAACCGATGAGTATTAAGATAAAATAATAAAAAACGTGCTTGGGAGGAGGTTTTTCATTGTTTTGTCGATGAAGAAGCTGCAGATGAGGAAAAACGACAAAAAGGTATGTAATTGAAATTTTTACTTATGATAGCAATAAACACCTTGTACATATCTAGATATTTATTAAGAATCCCTATTATTTCTATTATTTTTCTATATTTTTTCGTTCTGCCATTTCAACGGATTAGAATTGACAAAATAGTTAGTGTATATTTTTCTAGACGAGAGAGCTTTTGGATTTCCTCTACTTAATGAATCGGAGCGCAACTCGTTTAAGCACGTTGTTCGTGTAGTTTCATCTTCACGGTGTCCGTCTCGAATTCTGACAAAGTTATGAAGTACACAGCACGCTTTGATTATATCTTGTGCGAAATCAACATCGACATTGAGCGGTCTGTGAAAAATTCGCCATTTGTTAGCTAGTATACCAAAAGTGCATTCAATATATCTACGAGCTCTTGATAATCTATAATTGAAAATTTTTTGCTCATAAGATAAATGTTTTCCACCATAGGGTCGCAGTAAATTTTCTGATAGAGAAAATGCTTCATTCCCAACTATTACAAATGGATATTTCATGACATCGCCTTGGATAGAAGTGGGTTCAGGAATATTCAATGTACCAGTTACCATTTTTTCGTGAAAGTGTAGAATTTTTGAAAATTCCAGAATCGCTCGACTTACCATACGAACCAACATCTATGAATGTGAATGAATAGTTACTGTCACACATTGCAAATAGTACCATAGAAAAATAGTGTTTGTAGTTAAAGAACATTGAACCGCTATTAGTAGGTCGAATCATTTTAATATGCTTTCCGTCGATAGCTCCTATACAGTGCGGAAAATCTGCATTGTGGCTAAATCCTTCGGCTATTTCTACCCACGTGTTCGTAGATAACGTCGGAAATGTAATATCTTCAACATGTGTCCATATGACGTTACAAACTTCTCGAACAATCAAACTAGCAGTAGATTTTCCAATTCGAAAAGAGTAATGCAAATCGACAAAAGAACAGCCGGTGGCTAGATATCTGAAAAATTATAAATATTTATTGTAAAAACTCATTCATGTCCTACATCTTAATATTTTTGTATGGTCTTCTTTATCTCAACAAACTTAAGCAGAACTTTATTTTTTAGGTATAATACTTCAAAAAAAGTGGAAGAATATGAGAGACCGATACATCAAAGATCTAAAAGAGAATAAAGGAAAATCGGGACAAGGCCGAAAAAGTAAAGCTCCTTATGTGTACGCCAACCAATTAGCCTTCCTAACGGATGTCACTCAACGTCGTCCAACTGAAACATCTATGAATACAGGGACAGGTCCTTTGTCCCCGACTAATGTGTCTGAATGTTCACTAGAAACTACCTCAACAGATCAGCCTCCTGATGTCCAGATGTATAAAAAACGCAAAGGGAATATGGTAGAAAAAGAAAACTACTGGAAGCCCTTGACAACCATATTAAAAGGAACGAACGAAAAATTCAACAACTGAAAAACAACGAAGATGACGATAAGCTTTTTTTATTGTCTTTATTGCCCTACAATGCCTCCGCAATTAAAATTTACGGCCAGTATGGACATAATGCAGACCATTAATAAATATTTAGCTGCTCAACAGACAGTATGTATTTCACCTACCGTCGGTGCGGTCCAAGCTTATGGCCACCAGTCTACAATACCACAGCAATTGCACTATTCAAATCCACCATCCTGGCAATTGGGACCTCCTGGAGTTCAGCAGTACGTCAGTCAGCAAAATTCGCAATTACCAGGACCTTCTCGAGTTCAGCAGTACGTCAGTCAGCAAAATTCGAAATTACCAGGACGTTCTGGAGTTCAGCAGCAGTATCAGTATCAAACACCTTTGGCATCACCAGTAGACTCTACATATTCTCAGGACAGTACAGATATAAGTTTGTTTTAACATTTATATTATATGTTTAAGGCAGTTTTTCTCTAATAAAATTTCAAAAAAAATTGTTCATTGCTTTATTTTGACAAATACCAGCAAATAGCTACGAATCTTACCTTAACGTTACAAGAAGTTTTTCTTCTGCCGGTATGCTTTCTCTCATAATGGTGTTATTTTTGAAACATGCATCTCGAGTAAGTGATAACAATTCTTCGAAAGATGCTTGGGATATTCTGGTAAAGTTGAAGAATTTTTCTGGGTCCTCCTTAATTTCACGATATAGTGAATAAAACACTCCTCTATTTTTTCTCTCACTAATTATGGGATGTATCCAATATTATCGCTTCTTTGATTTTTTTTCAATTCGATTATAAAGTAAACCTGATGTTATCAAAAAGTTAAAATCATCATCACTTTCATCCGAAGACGCCATACTCCGTACTGCACACGCACACGCAGCTGACAACAATGGAGAATTTTATTTTATTCTATGCCAAGCGGCGGCAGCACTGGCCGTCGAGTGTGAATTCACTAGCCGTACTGCCGTCGCGGCACAAACAGCTCCGTCTGTTTTTACCTTAATACAGTAGCATTTGGCACGGCGGCATCACCGTACTTGGCCATAAAATATTTACATTCTTCAGCAGAACAGCATATGGATTCACATCTTGTAGCAAGTAATTAGAGTTAGTTTAAAACCTCATTGGTGCTACGTCACAGATGTGCAAATGACCAAAATCGGTACAACGCGGCAAAACCGTGTAGTGGATAGACAAAGATATATTTCGTAAAATATATCTGTTTTATTATATTGTTTTAATTGATAATTGGTCAATACTTAGGAATGCGCGAATTACGTGGTTGAATGAACTACAGGAATTCAGTCCACGTTCCTACTGTTGCCAGGTACTTATCTTTTATTGTAGTTTAAGCATGTTTGTTGGGTTATAGATTTGTAGACATGAATTTTGATGATTATTCAATAAAGTTATGCTAAACAAATAAGTTGATTTATTTCATTCTAAGTATGTGAGATATAATTAAAAAGCCATAATTAACAGAACCTGAAGACATACTTTAAACATTAAATAAAGTATATCACATGGCGACCCTGCCAGTTCTACAAATCGTAGTTTGTAGTCATATGTAAGAGAAAGTTCGGATTGTGAGATATTATCAAAAATATAGTACAAGAGCATTCTAAGGAAGAAATTATCACAGCCCAGGCTGGTAATAGTGGTGGTCTCACGAATACTCCTAAATTGAACGGAGGAAACTCTTTTTCGACAGCGGAGATTCTGGGAATGATTGCATTCGCTGGGTTGTTGGTGACAGTGATCTACTTCGTGATGAAGACATTCAAAAGGCATTTGGAAAATAAGATAAGAAGAGAAATAAGGATGAGTCAAGAGCTAGTATAGTAAAACAGTGCTAGTGAGTGAAAAATTAATGGAAGAAGGTATTTGTAACTCTAATTTTCAATTATATTGTATTCTTTTATTTTTACAAATTAGTAGTATAGACTTATTTAATGATTTAAATGAAAACATTAAGGGGTTCAAACGGAATTTGGGTAAAGATAATCAGCAAAGGCGTCTTTATTTAGAAGTTGATAAGCAGCAAAGTAGTTAATTAAGTCAGATTGAAAGAGAGTTTGCAGCTTTAAAAAGGGCATTTAATTTAAAATCTCATAGTACAGAAACTATTTATACTGTTAGATCAATTGTACGCTATATTTGTTGTCATGGGAAATAAGAAAAAAAGTTATTTACAGAAATAGGAAGCAGCTATCTGCTTCACATTTTGGTAAAAGTATACAGGGTCTTCCATTATACCGCATCAAACAAATGGCCAATTAATTGGTCCTTCTCGTCCTAACCATCTGTTAGGAAATCGGTCATTAAATTCACCTTGGATCAGTGCGTTGTGATGAGAAGGGGCCCCGTCATGTACATACCATAACTGTTGATGGATGTTGAGGGACACGTTTTTGGGTAAAATAAGATTATGGTTTACTGAAAAGTCTAAATAAGCCTCCCTGTTCACGGTTTTCTCGAAGAAAAAAGGGCCTATTACATAATTACCTAAGATACCACCCCAAACGTTCAAGGACCACCTAGTTTGACTCTCTTAATTTTGTGTTACGGATTTGTTGTAGAATAATAGTGAAAGTTGTGCCGATTGACACATCCGTTTTTGTGAAACGTTGCTCCATCTCCGAATAAAACAAAATCGAGAAAATGTCTTTGTAGTACAGGGTGTTTCAGTGGACATTTCAGTTTTCAAATAAAAAATACCCGCCACTGGAAGATGCTACAAAATATTTATTACAGAAAAAATAATGGATATACATGCGGATTTCATTGTTTAAAGATTATATCGTCCAAATGCTGTCCGTCGCGTTGATAGCACTCCTCCAATCTACGTCGTAAGCTCGCATATACTCGTTGGCACATTGCGGCGGGAATGCTGTTGATTTTTGCTTCAATCCTGTCCTTCAGTTCTTGTGTGGTTGCGGGAGGAGGGTCAGTGTACACGACACTTTTCAAGTAGCCCCACAAGAAAAAGTCCAGTGGAGAAAGCTCCGGCGATCGTGGAGGGTACAGAATATCACCACGTAAGGAAATAAGGGTCCCGGGAAACAATTGTCTAAGTGCTGCCAGGGACAATGCTGCGGTGTGTGCCGCAGCACAGTCTTGTTGAAACCAAATGACATTGTTACCAGGCAAACGCTGCAGGGCAGGGCGTAGAAAATTATTAATCATTGCGCGATACCGCTACCCATTTACAGTAAGAGGGCGGCCGCGGGCATCTTCAAAAAAATACGGTCCGATAATGCCTGACGCGGACATGGCACACCACACAGTCACCTTTTTGGAGTGAAGTTGTTTACTGTGTTTTTGTCGCGGATTGTCTGCCGCCCAATAGCGAGCATTATGTTTGTTCACGTACCCGTCCAAGTGAAAATGGGCCTCATCACTAAAGAGCACCTCCTCGAGACCGCCTGCATTCCAAAAATAATTAATCATTGTTTCCGCAAAAGTTTTTCGTTTAGCGCAATCTGTTTCCTTTACGTATTGTGTCAGCTGAATTTTGTAAGGATGAAACTTCATGTCTTCTGTTAATATTCGGTACACACTGCTAGTCGAAAGATTTAACACCTGCGCATATTTGCGTACTGATCGCCTCGGATTTCGAGTCACAGCCCGCCGCACCCTTGCCACATTGTCCGGTGTTCGTACAGTTCTCTCTTTACCTGGACGTTTTTTATTGATGGCACTGGACGTCTCTCGGAATCGTTTTACCCATGATTTCACCAAATTAGCCGATGGGGCATCTGCTATTCGTCGAATGTCGAAACGGTTACAAAAACGACGTCGTGCCAGGGTGTAAGAATCGTTGGCCTTAAAATAGGCTTCGATCATGAACGCGCGAAGTTGACCGGTCCACTCTGCCATGATAACTAAAATCCGCATACGTTCACTACCTGCTCGCATTCCTGCGCCCTTCCCCTCTTGTACAGGGCCGGCGTAAGGCTCATCTGAAAACTGAAATGTCCACTGAAACACCCTGTATTTGTTGTTGTGCCCATTCACAAAAAGTAATCCTTCTTCCAAAATCATTCGCAGTTAGCTCTTGGTGTAGCTGGATGTGGTATGGGTGCATGTGGTGTCTCGAGAAAATTTTCTCAACAGATACGAAACTAATGTCTTGCTCTCTTGAAAAATTTCTTATACTTAAGTGAGGATTCTTGTTTCTCTTATATATAACACTAAATCATTTCGATTGAATCCATCCGTTACCTTTTGAAATGCTCTTTTATTCGATTGCCGACGATATATTCTTCCTATAAAAAAACTGATTACAAAATACATACTTTTCTGATATTTTCCAATCAAACTCCATTTTACTCCTCTCAATGCAAATGTTGTTTGTTAAGCTGTTCGAGTAATATATAAGCTGATGTATTTTAAATTGTACCAACACTGCAAGTTTTAAAACCGTAAAAACTACGAGATAGGTGGAATGAGAGTTAAATTGCGTTTTTAGGGGACCGATGTAATGATACCAGAACATTTTAGAAATATGTGTTATTTTTAGATTCATACAAGGAAAACAAGAGATGCTTATTTTTAATCATTGGCTGCAACAGATTTATTTTATAAAACTGGTATATGAAATGGTACAGGAAAATTTTATTGTTTGACATTAGCCAGCTCAGAAAGGATCTTCCATTTTTCAACGACGCTTCGTATATTCAACGAAATCATCAACTTTTTTCAACTGGCTTCAGTTTTTATCTAAATTTTATACAGTATTTCGAATGCCAAATGCAACGATGTAACATAGTTGACTTTTTTCACATACTGTACTATTTCCATGATCATTTTTAATATTAATAATAAATTATTCACATTTTTTGTTTCCCTCGTACAACTATGGAAATAACACACATTTCTGACATGTTTTTGTACCCTTACACCGACCCCCTAAAAGGTAACTATACTCTTACCTATATAACCTATCTTTTAACTTTTAGCGCCATGTCAAACGATCAAATTAGCATCAAATTAAGTTTGATCAAACCATCAAACTGGTGACTGGGTGGCTGGTCAATGCCAATTTGATGCTCGACTCTATTTCCACCAGTTTGACTGTCACTGTCAATTTTGCGTTTGAAAATTTATAGATTTTCGAGTTTGTTTGATTTGTTAACACAATGAAAATAAAAGACAGATAGAAAGTTTTGTTTCCATCACCAAAAGCAGTCTTAGGTATAGTTTTATACCAGAAAATACTTAAACCTAACCAAGAGTTTAAAAAAGCAGAAGAGACGCCTTGATGACGTGTTCGCTTTATACCCTATCTTAGTCTGAACGTCTTAATCTCTGAATAAGATAAGATGTCTACCGTAAGACATTTTCAGGATATCCGATTCCCACGTTTCAAAGACATCGTGAATGTGTAGATATACAAAGTGGCCCAAAAGTCTGGAAACGGCCAATTATATCGTAAGCTGCTAGTCCTAATTGTACAAAATTTGGGGTAAATCTATACTGGGATACGTAGATTTCAGATTTGATATTTGCAATGTTGCTATATTTAATATTATTAGTAACTTCAGTTTTTCAAATTCATCACCCTGTATATTCAGTCAATATTGAAATCTCCTATTCAATACTAGGCCACCTATATCTGGAAGGTCTAGAATACACAAAACATAAGTCTGGCAACGCCTTTTTGTAAACTTAATTTTTATTCCATACTTACGATTTTATTCAAAATAGAAGGTCCTAACTTTCATACTAGTTTACAAAAACTTACTTCCTTGGAATTTTCTAGGAAACCAAGAGCTCTTTCAGAAGCAAAGTGATGGAAGGCCACCGAGCTTGAAATGTTTTTATTTTATACTGGGCCAGTCGTACTAAAAAATAATGCGTCCGAAGAAATTTATTTAAATTTTATTTGTTTACATTTTGCACTTCATTTATTATTATGGTGTCAGGATGTTGATTAGGCTGAATAATTATTATCATATTTTGTAAAAACTTTTATCCTACTCTATGGTTCTGAAAATGTTTTCCATAATGTTCATAATTTGTTACATTCAGCTGATGATGTAACAATTTTTCGAAGTATTGAAAACGCAAGTGATTTTCCATTTGAAAACAGTATGATATTAAAAAAAAATCTAAGGAAAAGCAACCAGCATTTGCAACAGTTAGCAATACAGATTGGAAGAACAAAAAAAATACTAGAGCGTAGAGAGAGAAAAAACTTTGAATCAAAATTTGAACATAGTTAAGGCCCCTTATTTTTATGCTGTTTTCTTAAGGATAAAATAACAGTTATTGTTATAGAAAATATAGTTACAACTAATGATATTATAAAAGTTATAGGAAAAAGGTTTCTTACACTTGAGAACTTTTTTATATCGCCCTGCGAATCCTCAGACATGAATATATATTTGGCTAGTAATTTAGGTCCTTATCAATCTTGGAATATATCACAGATTAAAAATAAATAAGTCAAATTGCCTCACAAAGATAAATTCGTCATATATCCTCTATTACATACTACTACATAGCCCGGAAAAATATATCAAAAAAAATAGTTTTGTATATTTTTGCTTTCTTTTCCCTAATCCTGTAATTTTTTTTTGTAATATTTGATATTTTCAGAGCCAGTAACAAAAAGTTGAATTTGAAGTTCCTTTAACAAAAGTATTCAGTTGCAAGTTGCAGTTTTGAAAAGTTTCACTACACCTATGAAAATTATAAAACAAGTATAAGTTAGGTTTTCCATGTGTTTTCGAATGTTTTTCCAGTTTATACTGATTTAGTCTATTAGATATTGTCTTCCCTTTTTTTAAATATTTTAGAGAAATATATATGGATAACGACGGGTCAACTAACACTTGGACAGAAGTGCAATTTCTAAGTGATGATACTGTAGATGCGGTACGTACTTCTTGGATACATGCTGGTGATTTCTGTTTTTGGCCACCGTTTACTCATGATAAGATAAAAAATGCAATCAGAAGCTGTAATATGAAGAGCAATTGGCCATCTCACAAACTGCGAACCTTCAAAGATGGAACATTTGGTGAGTTCTTTACTTTGTTTTGGTGATGGTATAGGTATAACATTTTAATTTGAAATCATTGATGCTAGTTGCAAATAAAATAAGCCCCTTCAAGGCTCAGAAGTGTAACTGGTTAAGACGTTATACAGTTACGTTGCATTGAGGAAAGTTTAATAACTAACTCAAAATTTCAGATGATTATTTCGTAGCTCGGAATAAAGCACGAAAAGCTTAATCAACAAGTGACTCAAATTCTGATATGGATGTAAAAAGAAAGAAAAAAGTCGTTTTTATACCAGGTTAATCTGGCTCAGAAGATGAGGACTTCCTGTGCCGGCCAGAAATCGTCCTACTCAAACTGATTTGTCTCCAACTTCATGTAAGTTTTATTAAAATGAAATATACAGCTTATATTAGTATTTAATAAACTTCTTACCATAAATACCCAATGTCTTTTGTTTAGAATATAGTAAAATACATTTAGGCTGGAATTAAACGCCTAATTTTGGCTGAATATATGACATCAAAAACTTTAGTGTTTGTTACTTTATAGAAATTTTTTACTTCCATTCAGCTGTTAACAGAACAATTATGATAGTCAGCATTTGCTCATTTTTTCCGGAAATATTGCTATAAAAGGTAGGATACATTTACATTCTTCCTCTCAAAAAATCATTGTATCAGGTACAGGATATATTTCCGATAAGATTTTACCTTTTAAGATTGTAGTGATCTATGTACCTTTATACTAAAATTATAAACTAAGTTCCGCTTATTGTCAGATCATAGAACTTGTATAATACATTTTGCAATGAGAGTAAATTTATATTCATTCCTACTCTTAGTGCCACCAACTTTAAAAGTAATTAATACTTAAGTAAATGAAACTGCAATGCCCGATTTCTCCAACGAGATGCAAGGAAGTTCCTAACTAAATAATTCCTACATTAGGAAATACCTAAATCCGATACTTACCTAAATCGGATTTCACCAACCTGAGAAATCCTTAGTTAAGAAATATCTAGTAAAAAACTTGATTTGCAAAGTTTTGGAACCACTATTTAATACTAGCGAGTAAATTTGACAAGGATAGTGTATTTCCATGAAAATAACCTTAAATTTGATGTGCTGATTGATGTGTATGTTAAATTTATTTGTCGTATTGCGCTTATTCTTGTTTTTATCAAGTTCGTTTATATTGTTCAAAATGGAAGAAAAAAGAAATAGAGGTGCAAATTATACGGAAGAGGAGAAGGTGAAATGATTGAATTTATAACAGAGGCATAGTGAAATTATAAGTGAAAAGACTGATTCTGTTATAAATAAAAAAAAAATGCTTGGTTGAAATTGGAGCAAGAGTTAAACTCCAACAATCATATTAAAAGGTAACATTCATTGCAATGCTCATTAAATTAGAACGTTTTAAATTTTGAATATTTTAGGAATGTAATTGGCATGAAAAAAATGTGGAGTAAATTGAAATATGAAGCTTAAACATATGAAAGCAAATTAAAAATAGATATAACGGGTACGGAAGGTGGACCAAGCACATTAAAAGAGAATTATATTTTGGAACTGGTGTTAGTTTTAACCCTTTCAGTGGCCATGGGTACAATTGTACCTGTTAAAATTAGGAATCTATGGAAGCTTCAAACATTCAATTGATGTAGCTGTATTAACGGAAATTGTAATCCTTATACATCTAATTTCACTTCCAATATATAGATGGCAACAACAGTGTCATCGTTTTGACGTTCAAACCGTTCAAGTGTCAGTGTTTTCATGTGAGTGACAGTCGAAGTAAGTAATGTTATTTGTAATCTTCAATTACTGTTTGTTTTAATGGT
>CAJUYH010002095.1:64564-83467 GCA_910591685.1 Galerucella tenella | reverse complement strand
ATATATATATATGCAACACGTCAGAGCTTTGCATGAGTGCGTAACGGTAATTGGCAGCAAGTGGGCTGCTCCGCAAGTGGGCTTTAATTCCATTTGCTCAATCAATGGATTGTATACAGAATGCCGTAGAGATGAAGAGAGAGAGAGCAATATGCCTTTCATATATATACATCGACAGATGCTGCATTCTCCACTAAATTCAATACATCTCAGTGAAAGAAGAAATAAAAATTAAATTTAAAATAAAAAAATATGGAAATTAAATTTCAACCAATAATACACAATATGTATTGGGTATCGATATCCCATCAAAACCTTCAACAGTATACATACACTGTAGGAGTGCACGTGATGCTGTTAATTGTTTCGTTAATGAAAAAACTTTCTGATAAATATTTTTGCTTGTCAACATACAACACGTGTATGTTTGCGATTTATTTTTTAAATAATGTGTTATATATATTTTTTTATTTATCCACCACTAACCGACCTACAAACTTGTTGCCAAACGCCAGCCCAATAAATCGATAGTCGCACAACTGTTTATATATATTCATATATATCAACAGCGGCCATGTGTATGTTCGCAAAGGACATTGTAATAACCTTGTGTCAAATGCTCTATATATAAAATATCAACTGCATTTGACGAAGAAAAAAAAAGGAAATAAATGTGATGATTAAAAAAAAATAGATGAAAAATTTTTCATGGCCACTTAGAAGAAAAATTGAAAAAATAAAACGTTTGATTTCTTATTCTTAAGAGCATCCACCCCTTATATGCCTGTCGATAGGGTAAATTAAAATGAGCCTGAGGGTGAATGTCTCAATACCAGTCCTTGGTAATATATATGACGAAGATATTTGTGGAAAAAGGAAAATTTTTAAGGCATGGCGAATATAAAATAAAGTTGAAGAGAGTGAAGTTCTGAAAATGGAAGTGAAAAAAGAATAAAAAGATAAAAAAAGAACACGACTTTCATGTATAAGTATCGCTTGTCGCCATACTTCGTCCAACATGCTATTCGCTCTGTTATTTTTTATTACTATTATGTTCTTGTTGTATACGGCATTAAAGAGTCTCTGTAACAAAAGGCAGCAGAACGCAGCATATCTAAAATTTTTTTTTTTATAAAACAAGTCTGTAATAATTTGCGTGATATTGGAGCACCGAATTTCCTCAACTGTACTCGTACTCTCACATTTAATGATTATTATTATTAATGTTTATATAGTTGGACCATGGATCAATATCCATTATCGATATAACAGAGGTGGAATTAAATTTTTTATTTGACACTGAACGCTTTCATGAATATTGAAATAATTGAATATAATATATCGGACACATCAGTCATGCGTAAAACACACGTGTAATGTGGTATCATTATTTATCTGACCCTTCCAGTTCATGAGGCAAATGATAGAATTACAAATATATATTTCAACATATATAGGTTATATTTTAATCTACACACGCAAACGTTCGATGGTGAAGAGTATCAGAGATAAACTGCTGCAACATCTATATAATTAAGAATTAAATAACATATGTAGTTATTTACATATTACACATTTACATTTTTTCTGAATATAGATATTAGGGGAATTGTGCTGAAGATGACATACTTTTTACTTGGAGGCGAATATTTGAAAATTTTAAGGCGGTGAAAAATGAATTTTAGGTTGTACATTTATAATATTTATTGACGGAACACAAAAATAAATTTTGAAACTATGGGAAACTTAATAGATGAAATTAACTAAAAAAATATCAGTCATGTTAATCTGGGTAAAATGGCACACGTCAATTTAAGTCGACATACTTAATTGTCGGGGCAAAATTCACGTTCGCACACTTTTGTTTTTTGTGCAGCGCCAACACATAGAGTGTGACATCATCGTCCGCATAACTGACAGCATACCTAATGCTCTTCTGGCTTCGATTTACTGTGTAAGTCGTTGGAATGAATGCATGCTACAACGGATTCATCGACATCATCAGCGTGTCGACTTAAATTTTCTATTGATTTGTTATCTGAATAATCCTCAAGTATAGTGTACCTCACCTGCTTTCGAATTCTGACATTCTTCCTATTTTACTTCTCCTTCCTTCTTATTTTGGACTTAGTTTTTAACTTTCCACATACTATGTTATCTGAGTCCACGAAGTAAAAAATATTCGTCGCCTTTTGCAAAGTAAAAACTTTAAAATTACTTTAATAATTTTTCAACATTCCTAACACATTAACCATATTTTAAATTGAAATAGTCAAATATAATGGAAAATTGACTTGGTCGATATTTATTGGTATAAAAACTTTCAACAAAATTATTCGGACGTTGAATAAGTTTTCGGTGTTTTTTTACAAAATCAAAACTTTATTTGAATTATAAGGAACAAAAACATTTCATTCAAAGTATTGCCCATCACTAGAGACCACTTTCTCCCATCTTTCTGGCAGTATATGAATTCCGCGTCGGAGAAACGCCAGAACGTTCTTTATCCTCAAGTTCAAAATCATTATTTTTGAAGCGGCGAAACGAGTCTCTGCATGTCGTATCCAACAGGGCATTGCCACCATAAGTCTCAACAAGAATTCTATGTGCTTCAGTTGCAGATTTTTTTTGAATAAAGTAGTGCAATAAAATTCCCCACAAAGACAGTCTATTTGGCACAAAAGTAGACATTTTCAGAACTAATAAAAAATTACTTTGTTTATACTCAAGTGAACTATCATACACTGAAATTTTGAGGTTAGATACAGTACTTTCTTGCATGTGCGTTACTATTCGAAATTCCATGCACGGAGTACTGCTACTGCCATCTTTGAAGAAACAGCGAGAACTTATTCAAGGCCCTAATATATTTTCGCCCATCGAAATCAAAATAATGCACAGCACATTTAGACAATTGAAAATCGATTGCAAATCAATATGCATTTCAACATATTTCGACTATATTGAAATTAATTTTTGACGTTTCCATCATGAGATATTTTCATCATTATATGTTAGTTTTATTGGCGTCAAGATCCGGCACAGTGTTAGGGACGTTGATGACGAATAAGATATAAATACGAAAACGCGCTGAAAATATGAAACGATTGAAAATTACTATGAATATTGAATAAATGATGAAACATGCTAAATTTTTGGAAGATTTTGGGTAAATTTACGCGGTCGGCTAGTGTTTTTTACAGTTAATTTATAACTTTTCATCAACATTCCATTAACATAATCTTCTCCCGTTTATAATTTCTACATTAATGAATTACACAAATGTGTAATTTTTCACTCTGAAAATATTATTCTTATTCGTATCATAACGGCTTATAAATGAATAACACGATGAAATAAAGAAGAACCAGTGAATTAATATAACAATACTGTGAGAGAATTCTTAATATTGTGTATCAAAGGAAGATAATAGAACATTAGTATACCCTCATCATGCAATTTTACTCTCATTTGTGTGAACATGTTAGCTTGTTTCACCAGAACGAAAATTCTCCGTTCATGGCCAAACAAACAACACATATGTATCTTTCATAATCATATATATGTTTTGCGATGAGGGAAAAAAATACGTGAAACATGTATATACATACATGCGTGCATGCTTCCACATATAGATATATACAATAGTGAGGAAAGCGGCGTGTGGGCGGACCCACAGCTTGAGATGATTTGAATGGTGGAGAGAAGAAGAACCTCGAGAAGACCCGAGATGTATTTCAACGGAACGAAACAAAAATAACAGAATATCAAAAAAAAAATAAAAAAAAACAATGACTAAGAAAGAGACTAAGAGAGAAAACCACACACACACATACACACATACACATAGGCGAACGCTCGCGCATATATATATATATAGCAACCGAGGTGAATAAAATGAAAGAGGAAAGAAAATATATATAAAAGTGAGTGCGCGAGGCAAACAACAAGTGATGCAGTTTTGTTGGGAGTAGAATTATACTTGCATGAGCTTCTCTTTTCTCTTTGCCTTTCTGTCTCTTGCCTTCATTCCTTCTAGCGTCTCTCGCTCTCTCGCACTCCCTCCCTATCGCCCTTCTTTATTCTGGACCCTATGGCCTGAATAATAATTAAAGCGTGTGAGACCTTTTTATAAACATGAACAACAGTTAATACAAGTGGATGTCAAAATTATATGAATTTAAATATCATCAATATCACTTCATATCCCTCGAACGGTGAAAAAAAAAGCTTTGCTGCTTGAACTGTAAAAAATACAGCTGCGCCCCCTCCCCCCTGCCCTTTTCATATTTTTATTTTACATTGGCAATACATCCATTTCAAATGGTATTATGTTGTATGTATGCGTTTGTTATTTTTCAAAAAGTGAGCTAAGAAAATGAAATGAAATCATTACGAGTACAGGTAGCATCAATGGAATTCAATTGACGTATCAATTATTCTCCCAAGTTGTACACTTGTCCCCACAATACTTTGGATAATTGTTAGATAAATACACATACAGAGTATAGCTATCAACGCTGAATTAGCTACATAACAATTAGCCAGAATGTATTGATATATAGGAGCTAAAATTTTTGTCGCGCAGACAATATTTTTCATTTTAGTGCGATGAAATTTTTTCAAATCAATAAATAAATGAAATATTCATAATTGTAAGTCTAGACTATTCGAAAGCATGATGCTCATATGCTAAATGTTACCAGTAAATTTCATTAGTAAGAGAACGAAATTGCATTCAATCACATATAAAAAAAATATTGATTGAATAGTTAATTTATTTGAAACGTTCATTGTTTTTACTTACGTTCCTTACGAATGCAATGCGATACATAACATGTATTGTGGCTCGTCTTTCATCCCGATTTCACCCTTTTTTTTTCTCCTTGTCTTCTTCCTTCTTCACATTATTATCATCATTATCATCATTATGTCATGCATGGCAACATCAACGATTGCGCGCAGGTTTAATAGTGTACTGTTCACGAGTCGACCAATAGGCAAAATCCACCAGACTGTGAAGAACCTTTGTACTTACATATATATATATATATATGTTGATTTATTTACAACCGTATGTATCCACACCCGCAAAGTAATTCACTTACCTTCGAAAATATACTCGCGCATACATTTCCAAGATTATTTACACCACTTCACTATTTCATATCTCATTCTCAACGTTAAAAAATGAAACATAAAATCACATTTCTATATTACAATTAATTCATACAGTGAAAAATAAATCTTTCCGTCTTCGTGGTAGGTTTTATTCAAAGTATTTGTGAGCAGCTATCGGAAATCGTAAGAGAAATAAGAAAAAAAGAGAGAAATATTATAAGAAAAATAAAAAAAAAACCGACAAAAAAAAAGGAAGAAAGCAAAAAAAAAAAAAATGAGTAAAAAATAAACAAACGAGTTGGAATCGACACGACTCTGTCGTGTATCGGAGCCGCATCGACTATATACATATAGAGAAAAGAGTGGGAGAGAGAGAGACATCGAGAAAAAAGATCCCGAGAGAGTATTCGACCGTGGGGTTGGCGTACGTGCGAGTCTTGCGATGCTACGATCCGATAAGAGTGAGAGAGTCTCTCCCTACTCTTCCACCTTCTTCTTCTTCTTCGTCTTCTTCATCTGTCTATACGTATACCTATACCAACTACACTCTCATTCGACTATATAATATTCTCACTGTTTGTATGTGTGTATACATATATGCATACACATACAGAGACTTGGGCAGACTTGCTCGTGCCTTGGTGCTTCGCTGCCGCCAGCGACGCTTGAAACTCGCGTCATCCTTCGTCCCTTTTTTCGTTTCTCTCATCGCACCACACATATAAATATATTTATGAATAAATGTGCGTGAGTGTGTGTGCGTGATTATGTACAGTGCAAGTTATATACGTAGGTATACACATATATATATATATATATATATATACAACGCTCGCAGTCCGGTTCTCTCTTTGCGGTTCACTCTTCGCCCTCTTTTTCTCTATGTATATATGTATATTAGGTGTATGAATGTGTACATATGTGTATATTGGTATTATTATGAACGAAGTGAGTGCGTATACAGAGTATAGGGAATGAGAGAGGTAAAGCGTTGATGGTGGCGATGCACCGCGGGTGCGGTGAAAAAGAGGAAGTTTATATAGAAGAAGGCCGCGGGGCGAAAGAGATCGGGTAAAAGCCAAGAGGAGGCGGCTTTTGGTATATACACAAAGGCAACAGAGAAATCACGCGACCCTGTTAGCTACTATTATAAACGTTCCACCGACGCTTAATTGCTTTAAAGATTGAAAAAAAAAACAGTATGTAGAAAAAGTAAAAATAATTGTTAAACGTAATGAAATTTATTGTATAAATAAATAAATGAGTGAATGAATGAAAAATTATATCCAAAGGTAGATTCATAAATATATGAGAAAGGTGAAGAAGTCAGGTTGAAATAGATTGCTGTGATATTCATTTTTGTTTTTTTTTTTTTGTTTAGTTTTATTTTGAGTAATACGATTAATTTATCAATCGATCAAAACGATTGCCTTGCAGATAAAAAAAATGGCAATCCATTTTGTTATATGTTTAAAAAATAATATGATATATGCCAATACAAATTTATGAATGAGACAAATTGAAGTTTCTTGTAATATTCCTCGGTTGAATTCTGAATACAACAATATATATTCTTTATATTTTTGTTTAGTCTTGAAGTTGAAGGATTGGACGGAAGATGACATAGGCGGAAGTGCATAATGCAAAACAAGAAAACGACTGAGAGAAAAGTCCGTACGACAATGGCGCCTGTCTCGTTCGTATCTATAACGACCTGTAGAACCTGCATCGTCCCTCGCTTTTGTCTTGTGTGAATTCGCCGGAAAGAGCCAAGTCTACTTCTTCACATTCACTCTTTCCCTCAGTCTACATATACATATATATATGTATATATAGAACTCGGTCCTCTTTTTTTTTTCTCTCTGTCCCCTCTCTCGTTACCAATGGTTATCTCTTGCGCGCGATTCCAGTTGAGGACAATGTGAAGCTACAGGGAGGTGGTCCCAGACCGGACTGACGAGACCAGGAGCACACGGAGGGCCCTATACACTTATTTATATTGGTATATATGTATATGTATATGTATTAAAGACAGATGCCAGACTCCAAATTCTAACCTGACACTTGTCTCATTAGCATAACTGCACACCCAAAAGTTCTACAGTCCCATTTTCACGCTCAATAGATTAGTCCTCATATATACATATAAACTATTGACAATACCATCACCATCTTAAATCATTCACATTTTTAAAATATGCTGTTTAGTGTTGAACAGAGTGTACACAGTGGTATTCCCGTTACCGCTAGATTATCGAGCTTATTTATTGATTCTCAAATTACATTAAAAATCAACTATATTTTTATACAATAAATAAGAATGGACAACTGTACTATATTAATGCAGTGGGCAAAAACACTAGTGAATTAATCTAATTAAATATATCTTCTCACATTCGAATTGATTGGAATTGATTGAAAAATATTAGAAATTCCAAGTCATTTAATTAATTATGCGTCATTTACATTTTACAACATAATTCATCATGAATGAACTTGGTTGTTTACACTGGTAACTGGCATACTTAATTATTATCTACATACATTTATATTTTTCCTAATAGTTATAATCTTAATACTTACTTAATGGTACCCTAGATATATTTATAAATTACAACTATAATCCTAATTTCAAATGTCGCCAGATTTACAATAGTCATAAAATATCCAAACCGACCGATTATAATATTTTCCTAAATTATATTTTTCTTAATCATAAATAATCGTAGCAATCCCATCGAAACCTTTCCAGAAAACGTACTCCCTACTGCAACTTTGCACTCCTCCAATAACCAATAGAATGTAATTTTTGAATCACCTCATGCCTTCCCTTCCTTCCTCTCAAATTAAGTTCAAACTTGTAGCAAAAATGCAAAGGTCAGTCTGAATGTCACCTTCAAAAGAGTGACACAAAATAAAAATACAAATTGCAACGTAAAGATTTTTTCCATAAAAACTCATCTAAAAAAAATCAATAAAATTTCTCTGAATTGCACAACATTGTATTTCATTTATATATATATATATATATATATATATTGTCTCATGTTCGCCAACATAAGACAAACCAATAGGGTGGAGCCTATAAATACCTAAGGACTTCCCTTTCATCCCTATTATTTATTGTATTTCATGGACTGGAGACCTCCTCTTTTCCTCAAAAAAGTCGTACAATCATTCTCGTTTTATATTTTGTGTTTTCTCTTGTTACGAGTGAGCTCGTTGCATTCAATAAATAATCATTTACGTATAGGATAAAGTCAAGTGAGATGACCATTGATTTTCGTAATAGGCTGTGCCGATAAGTTAATGTGAGAACAATGCTTAAAACAATTTTTTTTTGCATTTGCTTACCTATCGTGTCAAAATGTCAGAACAAAAATATGGTTATAAAAACACTTTTACTAACTTTCAGAAATAAGTTGTATTTGCCCATCTATCCCTCTCCGTTCAACTGGGTGAGTTGATCCATGCAATACTCAGGAGCTCGATACTGAAATAGAAAAACATAAAAAAAAAGTGTTATTTCTATAACGAAATATGATAATTATTAATATCGACATATGTCGTTTGTTTTTTAAAGCTATGCACTTGAACCAATCTTCTTTTCTCTCATTTGTCGTTTATACTCGGTAGGTACTATCGCAATTGAAGTCAGCCTGTAAAAAAACACACGCTTACAGTATAATGACAATCTGTCCCGTCCGCTTAGTGGCCATTTTTCCTGAACGTTAGGAAGAGATGTGCATCATGATTCAAAAAATACACTTTACCATTTTCATTGCTATCATAAGTTCGGATTCTTTGAGAAACATTATACTTTCCGAATTTTGAAAAATAATTTTTTGTCCAAAATTTACGTCGGCCACAATACACTGAACGTATTCAAATATAAACCATTGGTTCATGAGGTGATTACCATTATCAATAACTACCAACATTTTAAGTAGTTATTGGCTCATGGCCATTTTTTCCATTTCCCCATCACAACCGACTGTACCCTACAATAAAACGAATACAATTGTTTTCATATAATTTATATTTCTACGATGTATAACTTATCATCTGTATTTTCGATTGTAACAAAATTTATAAATACGTTTACAAATTTGACTTAAACCCTACTAAACTATGATGCGGTATTTCTATAAATAATCTATCAGCTGTAACATGTGATATCTAAATATACATTTCAAAATTTTTCATGTTTTGTATATTGACAATATTCTATACTAAAGATAAATAAGTTGAAATTATTAATAGTGAGTAACACTTGATTACAATTTAGATTATAATATGATAGAAAATTATTGTTTCATAATAGGTACGGGCACATAGTTTAATTAAATTAGAAATTTAATAAAACCCTCATGTAGAATAATTCTATGCATTCTCGAAGTTGTAAATATTATAATTATAATATATGACAATGTTATTATTGTCACTGTTTGTTATTATCAAACAGTAGCGCTTATATATATCTCACGAATAAAATTGGCGCGAGTTGAAATCGGGACTTTGGCTTAAATAATTGCTCTGTACTTTCACATCGCACCAAGTTGTTGAAAATTCCGAAATTTTTGCCACCCAATGTGATATTTATACACCTAATTGGCTAGATGACAAATGCACTCCGGTGCTACCAAACAATAACCTGGTTAATGTAATATTTATAATTTTGAACACTTTTAATAATAGAAACGATATACCAAAAGAATCGTACACACCCACAACGGGTGCAAAAGGTTCATAGTTTTTGTCAAAGTTAAGGTTCGAATGAATAACAGGTAGAGGAATTGATGTGATGCATTGCATTAATGGTGGAGTGTCAAAATTTATTCATCACATGTCTAGACTGGTTGAAGAAATGTGCCACCGAGAAGTGTCAGAATAAAAAATGTCGTCTTTTTACTGCTCTCTAGGTCTTTTATTCGGATTTATGAGAGGTCGGACTGTGTTGAACATTATTTATCACTTGCATTGGCAATTGCGTTTCTGTATGCCAATAGTATTTATTGAGGAATGTTTGGTAGTGCTATCAATCTATTGAATCAATTTGTATGCTCTTTCGAAATCTTACAAAACTTACCGTTTTCTTCAATCATTATCTATCTGATATCAAATTTTTCAGCCTGCGTAAGATATATCTGTGGGTCATTATGGTGTGTTGCTTTTAACGTACAATTTTTGAAAATGATCCACGGCACGAATTAATATTGATACACAAATGGCGAATTATAATAATCAGTAGTTGAGATGAATATATGCAAAAAAATGTGCCCATAATTATGAAAGTGTTCAAAGTCAATTCAAACTTTAAAAACATTTTCGTATAAAATTCACACAAAAATTCATATTTATAATAAATTTCAATTAATCAAGACTAACAAAATTATAAATTAAAATGCCACATGATGTAAAAACATTTTTTAATTTATTCCAATGCAAATTCATTGTATATCTCGAAATAAGAATTATATGACTTTTGATTTATTATTTTTGTTTGTTTTGATCAATGGAAATTTATTATAAATATGAAATTTTTGTGTGAATTTTATACGAAAATGTTTCTAAATTTTGAATTGGCTTTGAACACTTTCATAATTATGGGCAAATTTAATACAGATTAGTTTCGCGGGATAAAAATAATTGACAAATTGGACGATGCTTGCTATAATGTTAGTATTCACAAGTGTCTTATGGAGTTTCCACATTGTGGAAATTCAATTATCCAACATTTCAGACAATATTGAATAAACTTACAATCATCATCACTTTGAATTGTGTGGATAAACTCAGCTACTTATCACTTTGAATAAATCCATTGTTTTATAAATATTTAAAATTAAACATGTCAAAATGTTAAATGTAACAGTCAACACACTCATTACGAAATTGAATAAAAAGTGCAGAATTATAGATCATTTATAGTGCATATATTTGTACGGCAGAATTGTCATTTCCAAATTGACTGCAATTCCGCCCTTACTGTATATATTTTTTTATAATCATCGATAATTATATGCAAATTTCGTTACTTGTAGATTTACAAAAATATAAATAAATCAAATATTGGATTATTCATTTCAATGAAAATGTACTGGATTTTGAACGAATTTCTATTACAATGAGAAAAATATTTATACGAAATAATATTTTAAGAAATATTTGATTGAATCAATAACACGGTCGGTTTGAAATGGTCACCAGAATATATTTCATCAAATTAATCGCACACTTTTTCGCAATACATTTTAAATGTAGATTAAATATGCGGAAAGTGATGAATCAATATTTTATATATTCGAATCAAAGTAACATTTTCTCAGTTCAAAACTCCATACGTACTATCAATTACGTGACTGACTCTGTCTAACAAAAGTTTCGATTCTATATATTATATTTATGTATTTATGTATTGTGATGCATTTTATAAATGCACTGATTTATTTGACTTTATGGCTTGCCTCTAACGGCAAAAATACTACATTAAAGAAGACGAAAATGCAGTAGTGACACAAATATTATTTTTGGAGTCTGAAGAAGCCAAGATGAGGCTGAGAATAAACGGATAAAATTGCAAAATTACTACCTCTATTCTGTTAGATAGACTGAGAAGGCTGCTTCTCGAATACATACTGGGTATATATAAAAGAAAATAAAGAAAATATTGGCTGAACAGGCTCAGATGTAGCAGAGAATTTCCACTTGAAATACTTTTTTTTTTCCGATAAAGTAATAAAAGTTGTATGGAATTAGTTATACCTAAGTTTTCCAAACGTTTTCCAAACTTTGAGTTATTGTAAATTATACTATAGTAGTATATGTTTTATATAAACGAAGTGATGGAAATCAATCACATTATTTATTTATTATTTTTGTTTGAATGAAAAAGTATTTACAGAAGAGAAGTTGAGAAGTTGCTGCGACATGACTTTGCCACCTGGGCTTCGAAAAACCTTCGCCATTCGCCATTCTCCCTTTTAAAGCGACACACACACACACTTACACACACACTTACACACACACGCACGCACACGATGCAAAAACTCGTCGCGTGCTTAGCTAAACGTTCCCCACGGCCTTGGCCCCCAGTGCGCATCGCTCGCAGTACAGGTTGTCCGCGCGCTCAGTCAACCGAACAAACACATATTTTTATACACACGCGCACACCAAGTCGTGAAGAAATAGCAACAAACGTTATCATCATTCTCATCTGCAACTTTGTGGTAGTTCGAGAACATTGTTACAGCATTTCTGTCTGAGAAAAAATTTACAATTCCACCTCAGTATGAAATATAACCAAATTGAAAGAACAATATCAGACTGATGATTTTTCAAACACAATATTCTTAGCAAATTATACACAATTATTAACTGTATAGCATTTATAACTGATAACTTGATAAGTTATATGTATGATATGATGATAAATAACACCAATGGGTTTGTCAACGTCAACTATAAAAGAGTTCGTCATGCGCCATCAAGCGTTGCACGCGCTATGATTACACTTCCTTTTTCCTTTGCTATACATCAATATTCACCACAACTTCATCATTCATCATTCTTATAATATATAATAAAACTTTATTTCATCCATAAATACGCGAAAGAAAAATAGTTGAAGAAAATTTGAAAAGAAACAAAATATTTAGAGTTTTTGCTGCGTCATAGTAGGTACTTATCATCCTTTACATTCTGACCTGAAAATAATTTTCAACAGGGTGGATATATACATACACATACTCACATATATATATATATATATATACAAGTGTATGAATATATATCATAGTCGAAGGTTTTACACTCTAAAATTTATTATATACGAGTCGCAAAATACTGAGAATTGTGTAAGTTGGATTGACATTAAATAGGTTAAAAACACTCATGATTCTTTGACGCGATACCTAATACTTATATCTATATACACTCTTATATTCCTATGGAAAGTTATTTATATTGTACATATGTACATATAAAGAATACTTGAATTGTGCGGTTGGTCACACCTTGACTGGACCATGCGTGTAGTATGTGTCCGACTCTCTTGCCCTCTCTCTCTCTTTTATACATATATATATATATATATTGTCGATCGTAAGTCCAAGCACGAATGTCGAGACGAGAAACGAAAACACAAACGGATCGAGGCAGTCACTTGAATCGCCGTTTCGCGTGCTAATTGGTCGCGCGCCATCTTGACTGAGATTTTATGATGTTTGTTGTGTTATAAAATGTGAAACGCTCTAGAGTTTCTTCTGCATATATAATCCCCAATATACTTTATATATATACATATATATATATATATATATATATATATCATCACCACAAAAAGCGAAAGACAACGATTGGTTAAATTTAGTCACACGGATTTTGGAGAAAAGTCGCATGAAACATGGATTAAGACAATTGAAAAATAAAATATCCAAAAAATATTTTTTTCACTTTTATCTTTATTTTTGTTAACACTCTATATATGACGTAAAAAATGGGAACCTTGTCCATGACGATATATAATGGATTAAAATATATATCTCTTTATAATTTGACCATTTCTGTCCATTATGCGCCCACCCAGGGGACCGCTTTCCCGTTTCCTTTTTTTATCCATAGCACAATATGAATATATATATATTGAACAACTTTGGGTGCAGCTGCCCCTCGTCCCCCCTCCTCCCTCCCCATGACACGCGCCCGTCAACGCTCGCAGCTTGTCAGTCGTTATGTTGGTATAATAATATAAGGTGAGTAGGTATATATAAATTCTTTTACTGCCTCTGTCTATTTTCTACTATATAAATGTCTCACTCTTGCGCATACTTGCAAACAATCATTCGTCTTTCAATTGGCTGTCAAATATATACCTATATATATGCTGTAACGTGTCGCGTGCGCTTCATAACACGCTTTGTCAAATATTATATTTCTCGCCCGCATTATACTATATCTTTTACTTGGAAAAAAATCATATTCAATCTCGGATGAGGCCATAATAAACATAAAAGGCATAATTGAATGAAATTAATCTTCTGCAGATTATATATAGATGGGATATAAACGATAGATATTATTTCATTCAGTCACGTTCATTTTTTATTATCTCTTTTCATATAGGTAAAATATTGTCATTTCGCATAATATGAGCAATTCTCATTGTGCCCCCCTCCGTCTCTTCATCCAATGGTTAAGGGAAGGTGTATCAAGGATATACCACAAATGCCAATAAACGAAAAAAACAATATATATATATATATAGAGAGAGAGAGAATGTGTATATATGCACAAAAACTCGCCGAACTGGTCGCGCCCATCGTCATGCAGTGATATAAAAAAAAAAGTCATATATATATTTAATGTGAATTGCAGACTTTTTTTAAAAATATATATATATTTTGTTTAATCCACCATATCATACGTAAAATAAACTTGTCTCTTTATTGTCCCAATGAAATAAAATTTATTTTAACATTTAAATTACACCTAGTCATGAATTGGGGAAAAAAATTTTTTTACATCTCACAAAAATATTATAAATGATTTGATTATGTTGGCAGATTAGATTCCTGCAGACATATAAGCGTATATCTATCATTCTATATATTACAGATAACGTTATAGTTTAGTCGCGTGGCACTTCGTCTGCGTCCACTCAATCGATTCTCGGTGTGGCGGTACACACGTGGCGCCCACGTGATCAAACCGCAGAGGCAGACACTTGTCCTCGAACAATACATGCATATACGATGCGAATGCTATATATATATATATATATATATGTATGTATGTATACGCATAGCGGAGACACAATGTGTCACAATACCCATTATAATATACTATCATTATACATTCAGACAGGGATTTTCCAATACATATAGAATGATGTGTATATAGGAAAGTGGATATTAAGAGCAAGAATATCTTTAGATACCTACAGGCATTTATTATTATGTATGTACACTATAGATTAATAAATGCAGATATATTATCTGTATATAGATGTGTATTCATGTTAGTAGCTCATGTCGCGTCTTCTCTCACTTTAACTCAACGTTTATACATATATATATATATGCGCCATACCTTTCCGTTCTATTCCCTGCTCTACCATTGCTATACTGGTGCCATTACACTATTATATATACCATATCACGGATAGCTCACACAAGTGTAATAGGCTTGAGCAAGGCCGTGTTGGGGTTATAGATACCGATCAACCGACCGCGCGCACGAGCAAAACGTAATAATTTCTGTGGCAGGTATGTGACACAATACAATGAAAAATGCCAATTGGTCAATGATTGTTTTCTATTTTTTTTTACTGTTTTATTCTTATCTTTATTTTTATTTTTCTTTCGATTTCTATGGTTGAGTGTAATATGTACGTAGAGTTTTATTGGCTTGATAAAGATAATTTGAGAGTGAAGAAATAATCATTGGGAAATAAAGTATAATTTTTATTTTTATTGTTTTTTTTTTTTCTCAACCTCATGGCAGATATCAATTTAGATATATAGGTTGATATGAGACAATTATGGTATATAATTATAACGAGTTTTGCCAACTTTTGTTGGAGAACTGTTTCTATGTAACATCCTCAACCACCACCTGTTGCCACATCCACAATACAATGGAGTATGTATATACAAATAGACCGAGAATAATCTAGTGGAAATACACTTTCACGTAAACTTTGAAAGTATCTGTTAACATTACTGCAATTCCAAAAAAATTAATAGAGAATAACAATTGGCCACAATTTTATAGTCTGTCTAACGAAAAAATAAATAAATACAGAATGCTGTATTCACTATACTGCGTCACCGTTTTTTTCTCTTTACATATTTAAATAGATGTGTATATTTGAAAAATGTTGAGAAGCAGCAAAACCCGCGTTATTTCTCCGCGTTATCTAATAAGTAAACACATATTGAACGACTAGATAAAAAAAATAGAGAAAAAATAGACCGGCCAAATTCAATAGATAACAAAATTTCCACAAAATGATTGTGTCGAGGTCAAATAAATTTTAATGTAAATAACAAAAATATCAATAAAGACAAAGAAGTAAAGAAAAAAATATTTATATATATATATATATATATATACACGTTTATATAGTGACGCAATAGAATTTAGAGAGGGATAGGATAAGAAGCGGAACGATTGCCAGGTCCGAATGCGTCTTAGATTTCGCCCTAGCATGTTTTTAATCCCTCTCGTCGTCGTTGCCATTCTTCGAGGGCCCAAAAGGCGTTGCGAGTGACGGCACACTACGGAAAAAAAAAAAAAAAAATAGAGGAAAGAATTATATCACACACAAATACACGTGCATACATGCACGTACGCACACACTCTCAGTCACATATATGTATAAACACACACACAAAAGTAAAATATAACATCAGATGATGGCGCACGCAAAGGCAGCTGCCTGCACGCTCGAAGGATGAAACCAGATGGTTATATATATGTATACACAAGCGAGCATTTAGTTTCCTTACAGAAAGAAGCCAACAACGCTATGTCGACCGTTGTCTTATATATATATATATATATATATATAGATATATATATGCATATGTGTTTCGAAGTGAGAAACGAAGAAAGAGAGAACGCAAGGGAATTAAAAAGACGAAAACTTTGTGATGCCTTTGGCTAACCCAAGTGGGCTGTTCTCCAAATAGCTCCACCTGCCTTCTTCTTCTTCTTTTTCTTCATCTCCTTCTTCTATTCATTTACCTCGAATCCTCTCATCAGGACTCAATCTAATTATCGAAAATGTCCTTCCATTCGGATTATTTACATTTCAATATATATTTCAAATATAATGAAATATTGATACTGGCATTATTGCTGCACTTTCATTTCCATTTTTCATTGCGTAGCGCTAAGAAAGGTATAGAAATAATTGTGAATTTGAATATATATTTTTAGGTGGAATTTTTTATTTTTTATAATTGTGAATTCATGAAGAAATGGTGACAGATACAAATACTTGATAACATAACGAGAAGTAATGAAAAAGTTTATACTAGATTTTACAAAATTGTTGTTCGGTTTAATATAATTTAAATTTCGTATAGATATTCCTAGATATATATTTTTATAATTTAATAATAACGAGTGATTCGCAGTTTATTCACAGATTGCCGCTTAATTCTAAGCTATTATCCAAAGTATTGTAGCCTCCACCTGTTGAGCTTGCGTTTTGTTATTACGATCTATCTGTCTTCGTTTTGACATTTAATTTAATTTATTTATACATTAATACGGCATGCTAACAATTGTATTGTGACGTTTGTGGTTAAAGGTAAAACCGATGCAACTGATTTTAGACGAACAGTACTCAATTGCTTATTATCGCGTTTGTATACGTAGAATTATGGAGAAAAGACAGTTTAATATTATATCGGTTTATAAATCATTTCTTATTATCAAATGCTGAATGCTTATTATGTACTATCATTTAAATTTGAAAGTAGTGAATTATATACACAAGTGAAGAAACCAATGGAAGCCAAAATAACAATAGACCTTCATATAAAAGAGCAGAGAATAGATAAATGACATGAAAAAGGTTGGCATGTGGACAACATGTGCTTAAGGATCTTCTCTACAAATGCTCCAGGAAAATTGAACATCGCAGTCAACCCTCTAAGGACCATTCAACAATTACTATATTTTTCATGAGTTCCAAGAAGATTTATCCCCGGCAATAAAGTAATTTCTTAAGTCTTGACAATTCAACAAATACAAAAGTTTGCGTATTTTTTCGGAATCGTTAAAAATGAAACGTTTACTTCCTTACACAAAATATGAATGATAAAAAAAACCTATTGACAAATAAACTTGTCACAGCACGCAACATTCAAGAACGCCAATTAGTAGTAAAATACGTTAGCTAACAGTGAAAATTCATTTTTATAAATAAAATGTTATATTTTTACGCAAAATAAAAATATCGCCAAAGTATATTCATATTTATAAAAATATTCTGGGGCGACCGCATATCTAATTGCTTTTATTGTTGTACTTTCCTGCATGTTAATAAGAAATATTGACGTCTTCTTCGATGCCACTGAAAGGAAAAAGAAAAATAGTGACATAAGACTTTTTAGAACTATGATTGAGCATTGGGGTAAACCGAGATTAAGTCTCGTGGACGATCTATGACTCTCAATATACCAATATAGGGCGGATGGTCACATGTATGACTCTCCAGAGACCACACACCACTACAATAAACATGCGATGAAAGCGTCATATACAATAGCAATGGCAGTATACGTAAAGTTAGTACAAAACAAGAAGGGGACATATTATCGTGCAGTGTTACGAATTAAAAGGGGTACAAAAAGGGGGACCTATACATAACCACGCCCTCTGTTCCCTTTTTGCTCACAATATCAAGGGGGCAAAATGGATTACCTCTTCAAGTTATATCTAAAAAACATCAAGTTATAAAATTGGAGTTCAACATTTAACAGTTACATTGATACAATTCATTAGTATGTCCAATCGGAGATTATCGAAAATTTTTTGTCTATCTATCTATTTATGTACGTTCAGAAGGGATTAACAAAAATGCACAAAGTGGCATGGACTATATATATATATATATGTATTGTATATGCAGTTAATCTGTTTGACGTAATAATTCTCAAGTCTTCCTTTTCATATATTACGTTCGCATTGCTAATTGTGATACGAGTGCCATGCAGTAACTAAATACATTAAAGTAAAAGAGATGGCTTGGTTATTATTTTTTTTTTT
>CAJUYH010002095.1:42682-64464 GCA_910591685.1 Galerucella tenella | reverse complement strand
TTTTTTTTTTTACTCTTTTACATTATTTTGTCACTCTCTTGCGCACTCTTACGCTGATAATGGCCCACACGGATAATGCCAACGAGTTATGCTAATAAGCCACTATACTGAAACGCATATAAGGACACGATTGTCCATGAATATTCAAAGCACACACAGTACATATATTTTGTTTCATATATTGTGTGTCTTTTTTTTCTTATTTACTTCATGATTGCATTATTGATCGGGTGTGATATTACAGTGCTTTTAGAGTACATATCGATATAAATATTCTTCGAAAGCTTAAGAATAAAAATGAAATAAATTTGAAAAAATATAATTATGCGAGGAATTTATAAATTCACCTTCAATAATTCACATATATGATATTATATTTATAATATAATATAATATCAAATATAATATTATATTTGAATATTTGGAAAAACCTCATTATCTCATTTGTATTTGTTATTGACTTACGTTGATTGGCTTCTGAGCCCTCGATATACACATATATATCTTTATATTTGTGATCCACCACGTGCAGCTTCGAAATCACCTAAAACAATATATACTGTTAAGGTGTCAAAAAATAGACAAATACTTAGATAATGAGAATAATATTAGAATCAATTTTGCCTCGTTTGTTGTATATTAATATAATGATTATATTGTATATTTCAATCAATATTATCATAATAATTGAATTTATTTCGATTCCTTAAATATCTTTTAGATTTATACACAAATAATATGAAATTTTTTACGCCATTTTGCATCGGACATATTTTGTTAGCTCCAAAAGCAAATTTCAATGGTTCAAACTACTTAGTCAGTAAAAGAACTATTTCTAATACAACCTACATAAATACAAATATATTACACAAGAATATTTTTGTTATTCCTGGAGCGGCTGCGCTTCTACGTCCAAAATTAGAGGCTGTGTGCACACAAATATTTTTTTTCTCTTTTCTTGTACCTCTCGCGCACGTCTAAGTTCCATTCCCACAAGACACTATAGCGCAATCACCTGGAAATGTTCCAAAACATTCAGTATAATCTTCTACAGACGTCAAACAATTGCCTTACTCATATCATATTTCCATTTTAACATTATATATATATTGTTATATATACATATTGAGAAAAATTTCATATTTTCCAATTATCAATGTTGTTCATCAAAACAATTCGACATTTTACTTTGAAAAAAAGACAAAAGCCTCACCTATATATACCTAATATATATATATGTACTGAGGCAGTGTATATACATGTATATATAGACGAATGTAGCAGTCAGTCACGGGAGCGGAAGTTGTGAGCGTGGGGCGGTGATGGGCCGCTTCCGGTGGTCCTTCGGATGATGCCCATCACGCTCGTGCAGTATATATATATATATATATATATATATATATATATATATGTATATATATACTTATTTTCAGTCGTTTTTTGTGAGACGATACGCGACTAAAGTGTATCCGTCTCTTTCTCTCATTTTGTCTTGTTGCTTGAGCGCACACCACGGTCAGCTCTGCCCAGCCCGTCTGCCTCATCATTTTATTAAGCTTCGGACATGACCGATACGTGTATTTATTATATGCATTATTGCTAAGCCAACTGTACTAGATATATGTGTATTTCATGTGGTATAAATGAATATATAAGAAAATATAATTTTAGCTTGTGTTTAGAGAAGAAAATAATATGCACAGAGAAGTGTGTGGAAAAAAGTAATTGTATGAAAATTCATTATAAAATTAAATTTAAGTATATTTTTTTGAAATCAAGCATGTTACAAATTGTATTGTTATATCTTTTAGAAATTTTTAATGAATTATCAGGGTTATGGGGTAAGTGTAATTAGCAATCAGCGCATGGAAAAGGGCACTCGTATCCTAATTTCATTGTATATAACACTAATATTTGATTCGGTTGTTATATCGTTCAATAATTTCGAAGTTATAGGTTGTTAAAAGGTTATTTAACGAGAATTATTAAAGATAATCGTTGTATTTAATTTTATTCAATTTACCTGGACAAATGGTGATAACTTGCATACAATTCCTGCTTTTAGATATCTGCAGTAAATTTTATAGCACACGATTCATATCAAAAATACAGATTTGTATGTACGGCAAATGCGGCAGAGTTCCCGCCTTTTTTGAAAAATGGCTGTAACTTTAATATTATTTTAGATTTTTTTATTTTTTAAAAATGAACTGACAGCTACTGCTATGAACTCCATTGTAATATAAGAATAAATTTTGGTTTTAAGAAAATGTTAATATAACAAAAGAAACATTTTTCTTACGAAAGTCGGCATCTTTCGGAGTAGTGTGGGAGAGACGATGCAGTATCGAAATCACTAAAAAAACGTTTAATTTTTAGTTTTTTCCCTTAATTTTAGTCTAGAATAGATATTACAAAGATGATACAAATGGTATATCGCCATTTTACGCATTCAATGAGCTTCTCTCTATTATTGATGGTTTTTTGCAATTTTTGCACGGTCCACACGGCTCTTGGGCGTGTATTTGCGCGTTCTTTGATATTTTCATTTCTAGTGAAAATGCATTTTCACTAGAAATGTATATTATGTAGATCCAGTGTGTGGATCTACATAATATACATATATACAATAATATACAGTTCTATTATATATATATTTGTGTGAATAATGTTAAGATAAAGAAGCTCCTCTATAGTCCATAGTGAACAGTTTATCAGTTTGCTATCGTAATATCAAGAGAATGAGCGTGCAAGGAGGAATTGTGCTTAAAATAACGTACATTTTGTTTTGAGGTCAATGAAAGAAAAAGAATTTTGACGTTATAGGAAAATTGATAGATAAAAAATCATGTTTATACAGGTGAGATGGCACACGTCCGTCTACGTTGACGTATCTAATTATCGGTGCACAATTCAAATTTGCACACCTCAGTTCTTTGTGCAACGCCATAATATAGAATGTGATGCCATCGTTTGCATAATTGGCAACATAGTCATCGCATTCCTGGCTTCGATTCGCATGATTCAAGGCGACGAAATTACGTTAAAAGTATGAGCAATATTATAATTAATAGAAAGCGTATTAAAGATGTGAGTGGAATGGAATATCTAGGCATTATTATTAATAAAAATTTGAAATTTATAAAAAATGCGTTTAATATTGGACAAAAGGCAAGCAAGAAAATTAGTTTTCTTAATAGGATTAAATATGTCGTTGATAGTTCGGTAGTAAAGTGATAATTTATTAATCTATTATAAGTCTGATATATATTCTACTATACGAATATTGTTCAACTGTGATGGTTAAGTCTATTAAAAATGTATGCAAACTTTACAACGTATTTAGAATAGAGTAGACGAGAAAAATTGTGATGATGTATATTACCGCTTCATATCTAAATCAGGGAATGTGGTAAAACATTAGTGAAAAAATGATATATAATATTTGTATTGTGATATAGAAAATAATTAATAGTTTAACGCCAGAATACATGTCATTAACGGTTCTGACAATGAATGAAACACATGAATATTCAACATTGAATGGTGATAAACTATATACTAAATACAGACAAACTAAAACTGCTTAAAAGTCTATCACATTTAGAGGATTTAAAATGTATGACTCATTACCTGATGAGATAAAAAATATTGACAAACTTAACAAATTTAACACTAGGTTTACCACGCCAATCAAAATGACGAGTTTTAAAATTTTATTTTCAAATTTTTACTTGACCTTAATTTTTTTTTCAAAACGATGTGATAACATTTGTAGTGATAATTGAATGGATAATATTAGGCGGTTAATTTTATTATCATTATTATTATTATTTTTTTTTCGAAATCAAAAAGTTTTTGGATTATTATCAAAACAGGTATTGTCCAAATGTCGGTATATCAAGTGCTTAAAGTAAATTTACGAAAAAAATTGCATGGAGTACTCTGAATAATATCTAAATCTTTTAATTATTATTTTGGTGTAATTTAGTGATATTAATCTGTTTTAACGCTGTTGCGATTTATTTTATCCTTTTTATTTTAGATGTGGATTTCAACTTGTTACATACTATGTTATCTTAACGATTGCTCTATCATCTTACCCTAGAAAGAAAAAGAAATATTAGTCGTTTTTGGCAACTTGAAAAGTTTAAAGTTACTCCAATGATTCTTCAATATTCATGACTCATATTTTAAATAAAGTTTATATCAAAGTATTCGAATTCGACGGAAAAGTTGTCTGATAAATATTTATTGGCTGAAGAGCACTTTCAATAAAATAATTGTTTCAATTGAAGAAATTTAAACAATGCACACCTCATGCAAACAACGCAAGTGGGCAGTCGCTAATGTTTTGAGTGATCAGGCCACTTATGAACCAATGTGTGAAAGTCAATTACGTACTATATAGTTACTACATAATCTTACCTGAGTATGTCATTGTAAGTACAATTCCCCTGCATTTATTAACACCAGCATAAGAAAGTAATCATTTTCATTTGCATTTAATGTTTAATTAATATGTGAATATTCATTTTCAGATATATTTTCTTTTCTACAACGAAAATGTTACCACTTTAATTTTGTCATTGTTCTCCGCAATTCGAAATGATTAGGATGAAACAAACGCAATGAATTTTTAAGTCAGTATTCAACATATTACTGACGTCTCAGTTGGTAGCCATAATGTTTAATGATCTGTACTTAAAATTGTTTTAATACAATTAAACATTATAATCGAATGACATTTAAACGTTATATTTTTCCTTATTACCTTTTTAGATTTGTTGTGGCTAATTAATTACATATAGATTTATATACGGTCACATAACACATATTTTCTTGATTCCATCATTATATTTTCTTTTCTATAATAAATAAACACATTGGTAATTTTTGCTGTTACTTTGCTGTTTCTTTTTAAAAATAGCAGTTGATCAATTGTATTGAACTGCATATCGAGACTTTTCCGCAATGACTCTAATGAAATAAAGGAAATTAATTTCGCATCAAATGTTTGGATATGCAATTGGCCCAAACAATGAATTTCCTTCCTTGTCTCAATGAATCTTGGTCAGCATAACATAACTATTGCTTTCATATGTATTCAACTGATTTTATGAGTGCAAATTGCACATACCAAATTGTCTATAGTGTGATTGCGAATGCGGTTATGTTACATTTGCAAGGCGCCTGTTCCTCAACATATCCCGCAAGCGTTCGTGGTTTACGTAACGCCTCACGTAACCGGTGATTGGCAAGCTCAGTTCAGCACGACAAGAGACTCACGCGCTCTTGTGCCCCAACGGCAACTCTATATATATATATATAATATGAACCCATCATATAGCCAAAAGAGAGGAAGAGAAAGGACGATATCCCATACATAATCATTGAATATTACAATAATATTGGCATTTAAATTAATCACAGGCGTTTCCAACCACATGAAAATTTAAATATTACTCGACATATATCATTACACATGCACATATTGAAAAATGAATCAATTTTCAAACAACATTATACTTTACAAACGAAAGAAAAAGTAAGTGTGCTCATTTATTTTTGTATCAATTGAAAATTGCCATGATATTCCATCATTCATACAATAATTTCATCTTTAAAATATATCCATATAATAATTTATTTTTTTTCTTCAATTTTATAATCTTTATTTTTTTATTTTTTTTTTTTTTTCGATGGAACATTATTTGAAAAATGGCTACAGGATGCCACACGGGGGACATCGGTAGCGCGCACAGGTCTCATCACGAGCGCTCAGTGAAAGCAAAGAGACAATTTGTATGTGTGTGTGTGTGTGTGTGGGTGTGGGTGACGGGGGGAGTGATAGTGTACGCACAGTGTGGCCAAACACACGACAACTCATGAATATATATATATATAAAAGAATATGTGTTTGCGTGTGTGTGTGTGTTAATATACAGAAAAGAGTGAAGAAGAAAGAAAGCACGAGTTGCCGCGAGTAAAGAAACAAGATAGAAGACGTGACGCGTCGTTGGAGAGCTGCCGCGCCGAAGGCCTTATATACTTCTGCCGCACGCTCTTTGCGACTTGTGTGTATTGTCTGTGTGCGCCACACGGGCGCTCTCATCACTGTGTTCTGTGGGCCGCGCGCCACAGAATACAGTAGATGGAGAATACCTTATATACCTATATACCGCTCTCTGTTGCTCGCCCTCGCGCGGGCGCTGCCACTTACCGGACAGGTATCTATATGCATATATATATATATATGTCCTCGCGCGTATATGTTCGCACACGCGGCGTCACGTGCGTGTAAAAGAGCTTGAGATACATCCGCAAAGGGATTTCATCGTAAACCTGTCTTCCTTTTTTTTATCTTTACCAATCGTGACCGTGTATATTGTATATATATATATATATATATATATATATATATATATATATATATATAGAATGCTGCATACCAGGAAAGAAATAACAGAACCTTGAGGATGCAATACGAGTACTAAATTATATATAAATATATATATATATATTTATACAGACGTAAACGTTAACGGACTTTCGTTAGCCCTTTCGTCATTGAATGGAGAATTTATGACTCCTCGTGGTCTTTTCATACTTGTCGAGAAGGTCTCTTAATCCTTACCTACATTCTCTCTGTTTCTGATGTGTATTTATATACCTACAAACCAGTAAACGATATTGTTATGAATGGCAAAAGAATAGATTATATATATACCGACTATAAATCCCGATGAATAACAAACCGATAAGAATTTTTAGACGATGTACGAATTATATAGAAAATAATTTAAAATATATCGAGGAGAAATTTTTTTTTTTTTTTTTCAACCGACTATATGTATATATCTATATATAATGGTATACGAAGGAAGTACATTTATATCGGGGGAGAATGAGAGTCAGAGAGAAAAAAGAATATGTGCGAAAAACAAGAGCAATGAGAAATAAGGGCGAGGGTGTATATGTACGAATAGAAGAGAGGGTGGAAACTACGGACTTGGAATCCCCCGCGCGCGTTGTCAGTAGCACACACGGTATATATATATATATATATATATATGTATATATATACCATAGTTGAACGTCGAGTATCGTCGTCGCCGCTACCATCGTCGACACCGTCGTCGTCGTTGTCATATATATATATACTATAGTCGCTGGCTTGGATCGATACCATCCGCGCACGGTTGGACTTGGGGTGGACGCGGGGGTGGCACGCGCAAGGGGGGCCACCTTAGGGGGGGCCGTTTCCATGACTACGGGAATTATCGGCGAGCATGTATAGCACACGGGGGTGTGAGAATGGAGAATCTAGAGGATGAGGGAGTGGAGAGTATATAGTGTATACACACTTCGCTTTTTTCTCACTTCTCTTCATCCAACTTCCTCTATCTCGTCGCACTTTTGCCGTGCTAACTGGGTTTTGCTTTGCTCTTTCGCCCTCACTCCCTTTATCATTCAATTTTCTCCCACTTTCCCCACTCTTCTGTTTACAGGAATAGATAAAAATGTAACACCTATTATATTTGTCTGGAAGCCCCACACAGGTTTGATTTCAGGTGAATGAACTATCGCATTGTTGATCGACCGATGGAGAACGCGGTGGAATAGCAGAATACCTAAGGATATCTCAGTAAATTCGACAATTCAGTGGATTCGGTACAAGTGAGAAGACTCCACTGAGGATGATACATCAGCATTGTGATAATGCTAAAGACTGTGAATAGAAAGGTATCTAGTGGAAAATATTCAACTTAATGTATGTGTTTATCTTAATACTATTACAATGATTAAAACATAGATGTTGATGGTGCCCGCCATCCATTCAATCGCTACAATCTCTTCGAATATCAACGATTTCACACAAATCCCACTTCACACAGGACCTTTATATGGACGAAAAAAAATTAAAATTGTATCACGAAGAATATCGTGTATTGATATTTATTTTTGAAGCTGTCTGGAGTATGACTATAAAAAATATTGATTGAGAATTGCGGGGGAATTGTAGAGGGTCCAACGAGCTTTGTAATGAGACCTCTTGGAGGATAATCGGTTGAAAATTGCGTCCAGGGGGAAAATATTTTCCTTTTTTTTTTGTTCCATCGTGAATGTGTGTTTGAGCACATAGGCATATATGCATTTGAACACTCAGCAAAAATTATTATTTATATTAAACAAGAATTATGTCATTTAGAAGGACATGAACAAAATGATTCTACAAAGACTACGACTAAGTCGAATTTAGGAAAAATTTTATTTTATTGTGTAATGGGTATTGATAGTGATTCTCTATTGATTAGGCTTCGCGATAAAATCGATCGGTCGTTCTTCGTATTTAGATCGACAATTTTGTAATCGAATTGGCGAAAATAATTCTACAACTGTTGTAATTCAATTGCCAGAGATGTTTCATGGAAATTCTACAATATCCATAGCCAAAATTTCCTTATCAAAGTGATAGAAATTCAAGTTATTTGAGCGAACGTATTAGTATCGATTGTGAAGTGACGTGAAGAGAATGTGTGTGGTGCAGTGTAATATAGTGAGAGGTATATAATAAACCCAACGGAAAGTTCCACTGGCTGGGTGAGAGGCGGCCGAGCTGCGCGTAACTGGTACGAAAATTAAATCGACATTGCGCAGATTAAAACTGACATTTTATATCTCAACAACTATTCAATATATTTTCAAAATTTTTTTTGTATATCAATCTAGACCATTTCGCAGTTCTAAATTAATTTTTTCAATTCAATCGTAATAAAATTGTCGGAGTTATGGACTATTTTTCCTAAGACGATCGCCCTGTTGTGTGAAAAAATAAAACTCCTCCTACGAATAAACAATCGAATTTTTTGATCGCACAATAATGAATTTGCAAATGACAAACATTGATTTATCTGAATGTTATGACAGATCATTGAAATATTTATGGAAAGTCGATTAATTTATCGGCCATTCTTTTCAGACCACGCCCTGTCCATTTATAATCTCCCATATCACAAAATTTTAAGTGCCAAACATCAATTGAACGTTTTACACAATATTTCAATAAGAACACAGGAAAAAATAACAATATTCAATGGTCTATTGGCTATTGTACAAGACAAGATCGACGCGTTCAATCATAAGTTTTGGAAAATTCCGTAGCGCGTATCGTAAAAATTTAATTTCTACCATACATTTTCATTGTTGGATTTTCTGTAACTACATAAGAATATTTTTCAATCTTCCAACAATATTTATGCGCTATTACTTCATTGAAAAATAGAGTTCTTCACTTTAAAAAGTGCATTGAAAGTAACAAAGTCTCAATGCCAGTCGGTGTTTGAGGTAAAAACCTTAATTTAAGAGAGTCCCACTCACAACAATTGTCCAAAAAAATCCCAAAGGAATAATTGCAAAGATATGGCAAATAAACTGGTAACCAGAGAAAGTCCTCTTAACATCAGTTAAACCCGGAACAAACCTGATTATTACCAAGAAAAAAAAAATAACAAATAAAAGAAAATCCATACTACGCAGTTATGTTTCATATATGAAACGAAGCATCGTAGACGCTACGCCGTACAAAATGGTAGGACCCGGCACTCCGCTACGGCATTCAGGCCCCAAAAAAAAAAAAAAAAAAGGTCCAACAAATAAGTATCTCAATGCCTCGAGGCCCGCAGTGAGTACAGGGTCTGTCAAAAGTCACTGCTTACGCCTGAAACTATATATATATATATATTCTCAACACAAAGCTAGTTTGAAAGCTTTCACAGGAGGATGCCGGCATTATATATATTTCTGAATAGACATCCAGACGCGGGTCATCGAGTGGAGAGTAGGCGGGAACAAGTTTAAGAGAGAGTAGAACATCATCAAAGCGTCATACTGCATCACCATTTCGTAGAAAACAGAAAAAAAAGTAAACAGATAGTAGCACCTATATTTATGTATACCTGTCTCTAATAGTAAACACATTATATAACCTTCGCATATTTTTCATGAGTTGTATGAAAAATTAGAGCGAACATATATATAAAACTTGCATTTATTCCTGTTTATATATATATATATGTAGATACGACGATGTTTGTCACGATAAATATATATCTATATATATATTGCGAGTGACATAAGTTGCGTTTACGCGCGATAACACGTCAGATGATAACGACAATATACAGTTGAGTTGGACGGTATAAGCATATCATTTGAAATTGCACATGAAAACCCACTATAACCTTATATATATATACATATATATATATATATATATATATATATGTGTACACATCATCGCGATTGATATAATCTTGAAATTGTAGTCGAGTATAATATATATATTGCAAATTAATCTTTGATTTGCAAATTAAATAGATGTGGAATGTGATTAAAAATGTTATAGATATGTAAGCACCACGTGAATAAACGATAATTTGTTGTTTATCTATTATTGAAAATTGTGTGTATGTATATGCTGTGAGTGTGTGTGTACTGTATGTGCGTTGATCAGGCCTCTCCACAATGCACGCCGCGCGCATAAATATATCGACTGCATATATGTTAATACCCACTCTGATGTTGGTGCTCTCACGTTCGCGCGAGCGCCAGTCGTGCCACGAGATCTGATGATAGGGAAATACCTTGAATCGTAAGAGCAGCTATATATCGACACCACGGGCCATATACATATATGTGTATATAATATATAGTATAGTATGTGTATATACAGTATCTATATAAATGGAATAAAATTTTATTTAGAGAAAAGTTATTTTCATGTAAAATTCTTTGAGATCACGCGCATCATCATCTCTCCATATGTGTTGCAATGTACATGGCGGCGCAAATCGCTAGTGTAAATCCGCATGACATTTATAAGAAATAGAAAAGACAATATGTATCTGTATATGAATATCAAACTATTTATACGTAAGCAAAAATGTCTTTCGAAATCCACTGATATTATTAAAAGTATAGTTGGAATTAAATATATTTATGATATGACACATCTCTAATCAATAACATATGATTTATGTTGAAGACCAAGTAGAGAAATTGAACCACTTGAAATGGACTTCAATGTATTATCTGAAGTAGTAGCAAAAGATGCTCCCGACGATACTGCAGCAATATCTGTTGTCTTTAACAGCGTTTGAATGACGTTTGTATAGAAAATAAAAATTATCATTATGTTTCTCGGCAATGATCAATTACACTCCAATCTAGTACATATTTTGGTACATTGTTCCCTACTTTTCGTAATGCATATGGATCATATTAATGAATAAAGTAAGTAATCATAAATTCACTTGTAATTGAACTTATATTGTTTTGAAAAAAAAACAATAGAAGTTCAATTATGATAATAATGATTTTCAATATTTCTAGTTATTAATGACACAGAAATTACGAGGACCGTAAAGTCTCCTCGATGAAACAAGCAGTGCCTATTTATAATTATCAACATATAAACAAGGATTCGAATTGAATGATCTACAATTCTCAATAGAGCCTGAAAGTTTCAATAAATCGAGGCTCATCAAAGCATAAAATATAGGGACTATGGTCACATCTCGAGTTGCAGCATGGAGAATTACCCCGTTTACATTTTACATTACAGCAAAAAATAAAATACAAAAATTCATGAGAGTTGCCGAATCCCCATTACTACAATATTAAATGTGAAAATAGTAATACAGCTTGTATGGTTCATGCAAATTACATATGACTATTTATTCAATCCAAATGCAAATCGTTTCACTCAAATATCATTTGTTATATAAAAACAAATCTATATTTAACATAACCAAATCATTATGTTTTCACAATATCTTCATGCATCCATTTCAATTTCTCAATTCCTTTACACACAAATTCCAATTCTGTAATAGAATAAAAACAAAGAAAATCAATATGTTATTTGTTTAAAATACTATTGGTATCACGTTATAGTTGATTGAACTATAATATTTATTTACGACAAATATATATAATAATAATAATTAATAAATATTAGATGGTTTATTTCTATATTCTATAGGCTTTACGCACTGAATTTGTATATACAAATAGCGTTTAGAGCATGGAAGTCCTTATTGCAGTATGTGGAAATAACTCCTAGTTCAATTCTTCTTGTATGCAGACATGCACATAAAATTCAACTGACAATTACGGCAGTACATACGCAATCTTATAAATTGCACGATTCGCACAGAGATAAATCGCGAGATATAAATTAATTGATCGCTACAATAAAAGCCAGGCGGATTCTAAAGTTCCTCGTCGCCAAATATATATAACGCTTCAATCATTCATTATATATATATATATATATATGTAATATACTTCTCAACTTAAAAAGCATCCACGACGACGCAACGAACAAACGAACGTGTACATATGCAAGAGAGAGAGAGAGATGCGAGGAAGAAAGAAAGGTAGACAACCGCCACCGCATCACGCTTGGGATTTCGTTCATTTCTCGCGTGACGTATTTATATATATATATATATATATATATGACTATAGTCACGATACAAGTACAGTCCTCACAAGTATGCGCGGCTTTATGCTGTCGTTTGTACAAATGTCCGCATATATAATGTATGAATGTATGTCTCCGTTATTATTATTATTGCGTTTCACAGTCAAAAGTAAATTGCGTTAATTTTCTCTTGGAATATCAATTAATCCTCTGCATTATTAGACAATGTCGCATATTCTTTCATATCGAATATCGAAAGTTGATTGGCCCTCGACGAAAAAATATTGAAATCTTTTTTTTTTACTGACAAAATAGTTATTATTTTTATCATTTTAACTTTGGAATATTTAGTTGAATGCTATAATGAAGAAATAAATATGAAAAGCCAGGGTTTATAGTGCTAGAACTCCTGCGTTTATGTGGCTGAAAAAGTCGTAAAAGTGCCAATCTTTATTTTGAAATAGGAAAAAATATACTGAGATAATGAATGAAAAATGATGATACTTATTCATGACAAATGGTATAGAATAGTATAAAATAAAAATCAGAATAATATCTAAATTAGTTTTTGAATTATAACGTGATGACTTTTTCCACATCACAAGATATATTGGAATACTGGGGCCGCTACTGTGCGACGAAGAATGGCGTGTGCGCCGTCTCCAGTGTCACAATATTTTTAGTCTCGGTATGTTCAAAAAAATAGAAATAGTAAAAAAAAATCCGCAATGATTATAGGATTATACTAAAAAATAAAAAGCATACACCATTCTCATGTCCTCCGTACAAGTAGTAATTACTTCCATTTTCGAAATTTTAAGATTGGAGCGCATAAGCTGCAGCGTCAGTGCAATCTCGTCATCCTTTCCTTCTCTTCTATAATCTCAAAAGACTGGTAATTACTAGGTACCAGCTACTAATGATTCATTAATTTGATTTCGTTTGTCAACTAATGCTACTTTTCGTATGTATGTATTTATTTATTTTGACAATACATCAAAGAAATTATATCAATATTAAATTAATGTTGGACTCATATCATTATATAGGTATTGAATTATTGAACTAACGAAAATTAATGGGCATTGAAAAAATTTATTATATATTATTTATTACAGAAATGAGATTTAAATGACTAAAAAATTTACTTCATTAGTCAGTATTAGACATCATGGCCGGACAGCTAAGCAACACTGAAGCACCAAAAAATACGTACATCGTTGGTTGCACTTCATTAACAAACGTTTATCTTTGAGCATGGATTATTCAATATCGTCGGTCGCTATCGTTTCAAGTGTATATCTGTATATACATGATATATATATATATGTAAATATACATTACACGGGAGAAACGAATGTCTGTTGTTTCTTTCCCCATGGAAAAAATAATAGAATGTAAATTTGGTAATTTTCCACCTAGAATGGACTGTATATTTCGAATATGGTCCTATAGTATGATCGAGGAGTTCCCACAATTGTGGTTGATGCTAATTGACAGACCACTGCGATTGATGTATCGCCCATTTGCACACTTACAATTATTAATAAGCGATAAAACAATCGTGTCAATATTTTTGTAGTAAAGATAATTGTCGTGTACATGCGTTTATTGTGGAATGATAAACTCAACACTGCCGTAAATCGCAATCATCATTTAATGATCCTGTATGTATAGCTAATGGTAATTGCGATTCATCGGAACACTTTGCGGATATATAGAAATATTTGCATGAAAGTATCTTACTCATCAACATGATCACTGTGCCGATTCTGCTTTCTCATTTATAGACACGTTATAAACTTAAAAGAACTTGAATAACATAAGTTTATATATGTGGTTCTAGATCGTTCTCCACCTCGACAAATAACTTGAGAATGTCAAGTTTGTAAGTGGAGTAGAGATGAAAATTTTTTCAAATCGATGGTTTGGAGATTTAGTTAATAGTGAGAACTACTAGATTTGTCCATACATGAGCGGATGTTGAAGTCTTCCGATACGCTAAAGAGTTTCATCCAAGATCGGAACGTGATTGGTATATATGACAGAGAGCAACCGAATGGAACGTGTAACATTAATTCAAAATTTCGACTTAGGGTCGCCCATTTATTTTATTATCGTTTCATATTTTTCAATATATATAATGCCATTTTTTTTACACTCCTACATACGCGCGTCTACTTGTCGCCGTTCCGTTTATAAACATCTCGTAAACAACACGATGTATAAATATCGATACCGACAATGGCATTATTGCTCTTAAAAATAATACATTCAAATCATTTTCTCGTTGAAGTACATCTTCATTTCTATTTCAAAGATATATATTGTAAACGTCTTCTTACATTTTTCATAATGCAATATAATAAAACTTTCGGTCTCATTTAATTCACTCAAAACTATTTGCATGTACTTGTAGTATGTGTATATTCACTTGTTGAACTTGCTTACTTACAGTTGAGCAGAAATGACGAAGTAATAGTAGAAAATTAGGGACTATTTGTTAGCCGTTACGAAGATGCCAATAAACAGAAGAAGAACGAATATTATTACAAAATTAAATTCAATTTATTAATAAATGACGTGTTTATAAATTCATTCCTGTGAATGTCACTGCGCTATTGCAATGCAATGATTATTAACCATTGGAAAACGGCATGATGCGATTTTGCATGCTTTTAAAAGAAACTGCGCACTTCAAAGAAGGTCGATGAATCGAGTCATGGCGGTTTTTACGGTTCATAATTCGCGATAATACTACTTCGAGGTCACACGCAGTCACTCCTCTACCCATCTACCGAGAATGAGAACAAAGGATCGTCATATATGAACATAGAATATTATATCCAGACATATATATATATATACACTTTCAAATTTGTGTACGTGTATGACTAGAAATTGGCAAATGGTTTCGATTATGAATATTTTTATTCACTATGAATTAATCGCGAAAAATTCGCTGGATACGACAAATTGATGCAATGAAAAACTCAATTAATTCTATGTTAATCGAGTACTTTCGTCCGCTAGACAAATAGGGAAGAAATCAGTTGAACTCATGTCCATAATTTATTTTATCCCCAATTTTTTATACCGATATTTCGTATATAAATTACGCCTAAAAATTGTATGGCACATATGACCAATAATTATACTACATTTACCAAGATTTATTGAAACAATTCTAAACAGATGAATGTAAATAAAATATATCTTACATTTATCAAACATTTTAAAATATAATAACGAAATGTCGTGACTTATTTAACATTGAACGTCTACAATTCCGTTTTGATATCAAATAGAAATTTCGTTATTGATATTTACGGAACCTTCAACTCCCTCCCAAAATTATTTAATCACTCTTTTAAATGTTCACCTGCTTCTTATTAAGATGTCAAAATGTAATATATATATATATATATATCGTGATTTGCCCATCATATTTAAATTCCTGTTCGATAATTTTTAGTGATGGAATTGTGTCAAATACAATTACAAACAACTAAAAAATCCGAGATATAAACAAATTTAAACGCAAATTATATTGTCGATTGATTTCATTTCATTTGGTTCTTTCTTAATTAATTGAAATTTACCTACTGTATCTATTGACTAGATGCAATACATGCATTTGAAAAGTTAATTGCACGAACATCAAAATCTAAGCAGATAAAATACAGATGGAAATGAATTGAGTAGACGTCTATGTAAGTATTAGAAAAAAAAAATGAAATATCAGAATAGTTTCTGTGATGATTCCTGAGGTATTCGGACCAAAGGTTCCAATCATTTTCACTACAATTTTCATAAATATTTCCTCGTTATTATCTCATAGAAGGCCAGCAACATAACTCTTTTATAATTGATGAATCTGAAGTGGTGCTACGCATATCAATGTAATTGTAAGACATTATTATGGAAATGATCAATTGACCTATTGAGAAATAGGTAGAGAGAATGAAACGTGAATTATATACGTACGTTACATATCTGTAGATATTAAACTGTAATAAGGAGCATTAGGATGTCTTGAAGAGAATGAGGAATGAGGATACATAACTGCAAATACCAAAAGTGCGAACACACAAATAAATGAAGAAAAAAAAAAGAGAAAGACAAAGTCGACAAAGAAAACAAAAAGCGGCAGGATAAGAGGAACAACACGACTGTTGTAAATGCCGACGTCGACGACGCTGGTGGGATGTCATGGATATATAGTAGAGACGCTACAGCGAGTAGTCACACTCGAAGGCGTACATAAAAGAGAAAGAATGAAACAGCGAGAATAAGGATGGGTAGTGAAAGTGGGAGTGAGAAAGAAAGGCGCATGGCAGGACTAACAGGGCCAACGCACATACACACATAAATGCAGTAGAGAAAAATTGCACGAAGAAGCCTTTTATATATTGTATACTGCAGAGACGGAGCGCAAACACCCCAATACTCCCTTTATTCGGCGCGGCAACGAAGAAGCGGGAAACACAAAAAAAAAAAAAAAATGAGAACCAACAACGCAGAAACAGGGCCGCGGCAAGCATGATGAAGAAAGAGAAAGAGATAATAGAACGAGAGAGGGCGGGAAAGAGAGAATGTTGGCTGAGAGTAACAAAGTAAAACAGGAGGGGAAGAAGAGCCAACGAAGTGTACATATATGATATATGTATGGGTGAGCGAGTGAGAGGATGAGAGACGAAGAGAATGAAGGCGCGCTCTGCGTAACGTGGTAGAAGAGAAGCGGCATCGCCGCAACGGGGCTCCGGGGCCAGGATATTTCAATACCGACAGTCAGAAGAGGGGAAAAGGCTACCCCTCCCTTCACTCTTTATTCGTCTATCTCGCTCTCACCATTACAAAATTTTCTATCCCATTTTGTCGTAAAATAACTCGGTATGTCCCTCTCTATGTTCCTTCGCTTTGCCCCGCATCCCGCGCGCGGCAAGTGCCCGAGGCCGAGAGAACCCTCTACTCATGCCGGTACGACACACGCTTATATACATCTATATACGCGTATATATACATATATATGTATATAGCTGCGACAGAGCGAGACCGGTGTGGCACAGAAGCTCTGCTATTCGGGTCCGTTCAATTGTTAGAGATAGAGGGGAAAGAAGTATATAAACCAACGTGGAGAGATGGAATATGTGTACGGGGGGAGGTGAAGGGAAATTAAATATATAAGAGTGATGATGAGAGAACGGAGCGTCGGGACGTTGAACGGTCCGGTGTGCACGAGTCTCTTTTGACGCGCGCGTTAACGCCCACTCGGTACTATCTGAGGAGGGGATATTGTGGGCAGTTACTCCTTCAACATTGGTGGAAACAATTATAGTGGGGGTTAAGTTGGCGAGGCGATGTATTCACATAGCCAATGGTGAAGGTTTGTTGCTAGTTGTGAGTTTTTATTCAAGTATTTATGCTAAAAGGCAGAGGGAGGCGCGCGCGCGCGCGCGCGGAGGGGACAACACCCGTCGTCGTCGGGTTGCGGAGGACACTCTTGTTTCGGGATCCGTCGAGGTTACACGCGTTTGTTCGTTTATATCAGGCGCGCACCAGTGAGTGGCTATATGCACAACGACCCTATATACATTTCAGTTGAATTTTCGGGAACGTTATATTCTCTTCCATACAAGTCGTGTGGAACGCATATACGTATACCGAGTATCGTTACGGTTCCGCGCGCGCGCACTCTTTTCGCGCAGACTCTTGACGGCAACACACAATTACGTTATATGGAGTATGAGAGTGTGTAAAAAGTGTGGAGGTGAGCGAAGGAAAAAAGAAAGAGAGAGAGAGAGAGAGAGCGAGCGTGACATACTCGACGACCCGGTTGAGCGGTGTACCTTAACGCGCGTACTGGTGTCTCTTTCTCTCTATATATAATAAATTTTTTTTCTTCTTCATACACTATCAATGTCATTATTTTGTTTATAATTCATTAAAAAAAAAAAAATCGATTGGTTTTTTTTTTTTTTTGGCTAAAGAAAAAAATCCTGTCGTGTGTGGCTACCACACACGACCTCGTCGCAGTGCAGTGTTTATTGTGGAGGTTACCACTAAAATGTACTGATATTATGTGTGAGAAAAGTGTGTATAAACGGTTTAGAGTATAAGTCTACACGCACATATATATATATCTGTGGGGAATAGTGTATGTGACAGAACGTCGCAAAGACGAGAGTGGTAGTGTTGAGAGGATACCGGGCAACGTTGTCGGATTGTGCGATCCAACGGCCACGGGCTTCAGCACTCTATGTATATGTGTATTTAATACGTATAGCAGCCAATGCGCACGCGCGACTGTACTATACGTGTGTAAAATATACCTATAAAGTTACAGGGAGCAACAGAGAAAGAACAAGAGAGAGAATATAGTTGACGATCCGATCGATCGTTGAGAAGTCGGGAATAAAAAAATTTCTCAATAATAACTTGATGTTTTTTTAAATGAAATCAAGGACACAGTGAAGTTGTTACATACATACAGCAGTGACTCAGTAAAAATTGTATCGAAATCGAAACAATCATATATATATACGTTTAACTGGTGACATTTGGTGAAACTATCGGCTGCGACGTGGCAACGTCGCACAAAGGCAAAGCAACAGCAGCGCGGTTGCTCTCACACATATACAAAACATACACCTATATACAGAGGCGAAAGCAAAGGGGGACGGTTGTGTGTGGAGTAGTAGTCGCCAACAGACCCGACGCCTCTCATTTCATAGTACCCAAGCTCACCAATATTTCTCTTCTCACTTCAATATCCACCACCATTTGCTGCCTTTTTCTCGCGTCTAACCATCCCGTATTCTCCCACTTTTTCAATCCTAACCAAACTTCTCCCTACCTCATCCGCCGGCCTTCTTACACTGTATTATATCTATTTTATTCACAAACACACAATACACACGCATACATATACATACACATCTTCAGATCCCCACCGATAAATTGGCCCTCCCTACCACTGCGAACTTGAAGCGGGTCGGTCGAGTCCACTGAGGAGTTTGCAAGGGGAGTTTGGCAGACATCGAGACTAGTCCGCCGTGATCCGGAGAATGTGTCACACGTAAGAGTGATAATCGCTCTGTCGCCATACCGTTAGTTCCAACGCACACACATACGTCTCAATATACAATCACATTCAACAGAGAGAACCACTGTGTGTGCGTGTAGATGAAAGAAACGAAAATTTCTCCATCAATTGCCACGAGTGAAAATTATTATTTGCTTAAATATATACTGGAGTGGACAATTTTGTGAATGAAATGAATGGTGACATGTAAATGTTAATTTGTTATTCAATATAGTTTGAAACAATTTTGGATTTGAAATTCAAACATAATTGAAATTATAACCAAGATTATTCTCCATTTTGCGACATTATTATTATTATTATTTTCAATTAATTCAACTGAGAGCGCTACTACACATATAATCCCGTGCGCTGTGCGGCCATGTTTGGTGTTTATTAGACGAGGGGAAGCAGCCGCTCTTACTGACGTCACTACTTGTACACGAACGAAAAAGCCGAAGGTACCCGAAAGGAGAGAAAACAGCACAACAGAGAGCGGCAACCACAGTGTTTTTACTACTCGCTGCTTTTACTGTACAACAAACCAATACTAATTGACTCAATCTCTGTCTTCTACACTCTTACCTATGTTTATATGTTGTGCCGGGAAAATATCTCCAAGTAAACTCGGTATTTCTATATAAAAGTATTGAATGAAGATATATGCTGTAGTGTTCGACGGTGGCACCAAACCATTAAAGTCTGTCTTTTTCTTTTTTTTTTTTTTTATTTACGTAAAAGTACTTGAAGACTTTGACTGTGCAGTTTACTTTGGACCTTGTGAACACGCGGGATTTTTATTGGGTGCCGTCGACGGCGCGCACCAGTGCCGCGTTTAATTCGCTCCCAATGGGATGTGTGTGTCCGTTTATGCTAGTGCTCGCCGGTTGCACTGGCACTATTCACCGTCCTGAAAACATTGACCATTACATAGTACACGTCTCTGCGCTGAAATAGCTGTTTCACCACTAATCATTGGCGCTCACCACACGTCGTAGTGTTTGTGCGCGTGTGTGTATACACGTTGATATTTGTGTTGTGTGTTCTCGTGTATATGTTAAACTATACCACGGGCCCAGTGCTAAAAACATCCGGCAATGCCGACAATCACCATCAACGGGGCAGCACGTGCTGAAGTTTATATTAAATACGTAGTATAAAAATAACACGTACAAATATATAAAAGTGACAATTTAACAATATAACAAAAATAAAATAGCGACATTGTGACATATAAAAAAAATTGTGTCGATTACTTTTTTTTTTCTTTAATTTTATTTTGCTTTTTTTTTATTTATTACTATTTTTTTTTTTTTTTATTATAATTTATCCATTAGTTTGTGGATTTTTTTTATGCAACTGGTGACAAATATTATTGGTAATCTATCTTGTCATTACATCGTACTCTTACTGGATTACGCGTGTGAATTTTTTTTGAGTGTGGTGCGCATATAGATGGTGCCTCAATGGATCATTGTGTGTGTAAATACAATTGTATAATTTACAATCATCATTGGATATATAAATAAAAAAATTTAACTTAAATGTAAAAAAGAAATTTTTACAAATAAAACAAGTGTTATTAATTGACAGCAAATAAAAATTGTTGTCATCATTGAAAATTACGGATAAACAATTGGTCGCAGCTATTACTACATTTTTTTTTTTAAGATACCACAATGGATTTAGGAGACAGGGTTTATGCCGCCGAGCGGATCACGAAGAAGAGAGAAAAGCGGGTAAGAATTAAATGTGATAATTGGCCGACAGGCAGCGCTAGTCGACAGAATGTCTTTTGTATATAAATCTACGTTTGCTCCCTTGCAACATATACATGCATACGTACATCCAAATGTACACACACACACACACGCGCGTGTGTATATGCCAATGTTATAAGCAACGTACGTACATGCATACACATACCACTTTCTCCCATCTCACAATTTAATTTCCACTTTGGAGCAGCTATCAGGAGAGGCGAAACTACCTCCTTAGCTATATGTATATATATTTGTGCCCACCTTCTATAAATTTATAGCGCGCCTCGAAACTGATATTTTACTTGTTAAATGTGAACGGGGTCGATTTTTTTTTTTTTTTTTTTTACTATGACTTGATTCATAAAGGGGGAAACGGCGTTTGGGCAACTCGCATTGCATCACACGATCTCCGTTACATGAATTATTATTATACCAGGCTTTATTT
>CAJUYH010002095.1:0-42582 GCA_910591685.1 Galerucella tenella | reverse complement strand
TTTTTTTTTTTTTTTTATTGGTTGTCTTTGCATTCGACTGCAATAAGAATGAATTTTTTTTATTTAACCTGGTCGTCTTTTATTTGAATGATTTCAGGGGAAAGTTGAGTATTTTGTCAAATGGAAGGGCTGGAGTAAAAAGTACAATACATGGGAACCAGAGGAAAATATATTGGACGTGAGGCTCATTGAACTTTATGAAGAGAGTCAAAAAGGTGGGGATGTTGTTGCAAGAAGACCGAGGCGGCGTGATACGAGATACAACGTAAGATACTGCCCATTGTTGGATGATGTCAATGATGAAAAAGATGACACTACGAACGTGACTGCTTTACGTCAACAGGAGCAGGTATTGGCGAATCTTGTGGTGGAAGAGGAACCAGGTGGCGACGAGCGGATTGGCGAAGACAGTCAGGACGAATCGGGGAGTACATCGGCAGCGGCGCCACGACTGAATCCTGCAGTTAACGATGAGGACACACTACCAAGCTCATTGGACGGCCATGAATCACCAACGCCACCCGAATTGTCTGCATCAGCATTCAGTATTGATTCAGACAGTTCGAATAGTAGCGTTGACATACCGTTAATACCAAGACGTGAGCCAGCTGGTACAAAACGGAAAGCCGAGGTATTGAGCAAGGAGTCTGGGAAAATTGGGGTTACAATAACTACCAGTCCAAGTAGCGGGGGTGGTAGTCCACCACCAAACAAAATTCCCAGGCTACTTCCACTCAAAGGAAATAATGCCACATCACCGACGTATCACGTGAGCTTCAATAAATTTCACCAATTATTATTAAATACAATTTTATTTTGAAAATTATATAACATTTTTTTTTTATATGAATAATTCATTTACTTTGTAGAATCATAAACTGAACGGTAGGAGACCGTCTTCATCGAGTGTTAAATCAACACCAGAGGAGCCTTCACCAGCAGTGCCAACTACACCCGCGCCCGCGTTACAAGATAAAAAACGACCAGAGGCTGATGTACCACATGGTCCACCACCATCATTACCTCGAGCGCCGCCATTGCCATTATCACCGACAATTGACACACCAACACTAGAAAATCCACCGAAGAAAAGGCCGCCGGCTGAAAAACCAGAAAAATCTAATGGTACAGTGACAACAGATGCGAATGGCCACAAATCACCAACTCCAACTGATACATATACAAATAATAATAGGTTACCAACGGCTATTGTTAATGGTCATCATGGACATAATAATAATATTAACATTAACAACAACAATAATAGTAATAATACTAATACTAATAGTGGTACTAATAGTAATAACAGCAGTAGTAGTAATAGTAGTAATAGTAGTAGTAGCAGTAATAGTAGTAGTAGTAGTATTACTAGTAACAGTAGTAATAGTAGTAGTGGTAATAATAATAATAACAACAACAATAATAATAATAACAATAATAATAATAATCATAATCATAATGATAATAATGGTAACAGTATGAAACATGCAGAAATAATCAAGTCAGAAATGTATATTCCACTAAGTAGTCCAGGTACTGATTATTGGTATGCGAGGAATCCCGTTGCTGATCAGGTGTTTATCACTGATGTTACGGTGAATCTCAAAACAGTCACTATCAGGGAGTGCAAGACTGAGAAAGGGTTCTTTCGCGAGAGAGATCCCAAAAGCGATATTTGCTGAAGTTAAGAAATGAGAGTCAGAAAAATAAAGACAAAGGGGGAAAAAAGTCAAAAGTTTCACTATCAAAAAAGTGTTGATAATGATGGTAATGGCTTATTGACTGTGACTTGTAATTTAATTTTTGTATATATAAATTATTTTCACACAATGATCAAAGAGATCAAATGTATGATATATATTGTGGAGGACAAGATATGGGACAACCTCTTTTTCAATTAGTTACGACAAAGAAAACCCAATTGAATCGATAAAATGGGAGATTTTTTTTTTCTTTGTTTTTTTTTTGGAGGACAATGAAGTAATTTCTTGTATAAATTAACCAATTGGCTGAATATTATGTGGGATAAATATAATAGAATTATAGCCAAACTAACGAGAGTTATTCCAGGATTTTCTATACATATATAGTAATTTATGTATATATACATACGTGTCTCGCTGGTATTTTTGGTCAAAACCCAACTACAAATCAATTTTTTTTGTACGTATCATTTAAGCTTTATAGATTTTAGTAATTGCGCGGGTGAATTATTAAGAGGTATTAAAAAATACAAATGTATAACATCAAATTGGTTCTACAATGAAAACTGTAAGACTTCGCAGTAAAACTGTTGATAATATAATTGTAAATCTAAAATAATTGATTATATATACGCGAAAAGAATCACTTGATGTATGAATTGTAGGCGACAAATCTTTTATTTTGTCTTTGTCATTTATAAGGTATACGAATCAATTTATATCTTGATTTTTTTTTTCCAGTTAATCTGGAATATAAATTTCTTCGGTGGGAGAAGAAAAAAAAAAAAGAGAAAAAATGGAAAGTTATTTTTTTTATAATGTTTTTTTTTAACACTGTCTAAGTGAAGTTATATATTTTGCAATCAATTTTTTAATGATTGTTGGTATTTTTTATTGAAAATAAGGAATGTATTTTCGATACAGTTAATAGAAAATCGAACATGACAAATAATGTTTCAATATTTTTTTGTTTTACGTTATGTTTATATTTATAATGATTGACTGGAGATATTTTTTATCTATCGTGACACGTAGTTTTTACCCTTGTTTGCAATGAAAAAAAGAAAAGCAGTTACAATTGTCGGCATGAAGAAAATACTGAGAAAAATCATTTGATTCTTATTATATTTCATGCTGTTTTTCATTTTTTTTTGTGTTAACTATTATCTTTTAATGCTGTATATCGATTCAAAAAAATATTTGAATTGTTATTGAGTATTCATGGGGTGGAGTACGACAGAAAAGACAAGAAAAATAGAAAGCGAGAGACCATATCTTGAAACAAAACAAAAATACACAATGACCAAATTGTTATCAATATACCAAGATTAGAAACTATACAATTGAATGGTGAATTTATTTATATAATGCATACAACACATACATACACAGACAATTGTGCATACACACTTTGATGCACATTTCAGAACCAGTAAATCCGTGATATAGAGAAATATAAATAGATTGTAAAAGCTTATTCATATATATCAGCTTATTTATTATAATTAATAATTATTCAAAAATTTTTAGGTTTTTATATTTTAGGAAATAATATTAAACAGAAGAAACAAATATGTTACTAGGGAAAATCATGTAACACACTCGCTAATTCGTACGAGAAAAATTATTGATGAGATAACTGGAAAAAAAAAAAAAATTGAGTTAGTCGATAGAAGAAAAAAAAACAAATTATTAGTATTTGTATCAGGTCTGTAAAAGCATCTATCGAACATGCCAACCAAAGATCATACTTTTGTCCCTTTTATTATAATGTCTATTTGAAAGTCGTGTGACGAATTATATGTGAACTGGGTATATGTTGTGTTCACCAACATAAAATAATTTTATCGTGCGAAATAAACGAAATAACACAGATACAAATTGTTATAATGTAATAATTGTATATTGGGGTAACGCATTGTAAAAAGTTTGTAAATAGAAAGTGAATGAAATTCTTAACTCTTTGCAATTATAAAAAAAAATGGAACAAGTAGTTACAGAATTCTTTATTATTATTTATGTTTTTCTCAATCGTTTTTCTTCATTCTTTTTTTCAATCAATTAATTGAATATATATATATATGTATGTATGTATGTATATGTATATACAATAAAAAAGATAGAAAATATTCTTTTGTTTTTAAGTTGTAAAATGTCAAGAACAGAAGGTTGTTAGAAAAATCGATTCTTTTTAGTGTTTAGAACTTTTGAAATAGACTGCCGCGCGTACCTTTGAATATTTTTGTTTCTGTACTGATAGATAGAGATATTCATTCTATATACAATGGTAATAAAAAGAGTGGAAAAAATAAAAAAACAAAAATCCCACGAGATAAAAAAAAGTACCGCGCCATTAACTATGCAATGGCATATAACGATATGTGAACCTCCCCCGGTAGTACCAAATCCAACATTAATTTTAGTTCTGTCTGGTACAGATTCCTTATATTTGAATAAAATCATTGACTAAATAAATATTGTTTACATTTATTCACTATCAATTGTTATTATTAATTAATCAATATGTATACCGAATTCATCATTAAACTGAATATGTACTTATGTCATTTCAAATCCAGTCTTGACAATCCCGCTAGTTTTTCTAGTTAGAAAAATAAATAACCAATATCCCTATAACCTTCAAAGATAAAACATATCACGTGGTAAGACTGCTAATGGCTTTGGAGTTTTGACGACGAACTGTCGAACGGTATCGTAAAGAAACTTATCGCTGAATAAATATGTTTTTATACAAACAGTCATAAGTGATTGTTTGATATTTTTTTTTAAAAAGTATCGAACAAAATCCACGCAGAGGTGTTGCCTTGGTGCCATATGTGCAGGATCAACAATCATCAATATGTGGATAAAACCACAAGAAGTTTTGTTGGCCAATGCATTTTGGTAAATAATATTTACTATAGCTCTGCCATAATTAAACATCGTCAATCACTGTTTACGTCAGAATGTCAGAGTTAGATGACGAAGAGAAAAATGGCATGAAATTGATACAAAAATCGTCTTTTTAATTCCAAATTTACATTGAACGTATTTCGTTATGTTGGTTATATTTTTATATCTTTTTTTGTAACACCTCAATAATTTCAACTGAATATTATCACGACAATTTTTGCGATGCAATAAATTCTATATGTACATCCATTACATATTTAATGATCCTAAGGTATTAGCTATGTTTCTCTTGAAACTCACTTTCATTTCATCGAGATAATAGACCGGTACACGAGACCTGTATCCGACTATTACTATAATTAATGTTACATTCAATTATGTAAGGTGCACGAGATATATATATATATATATAGAGAGAGAGAGAGAGAGAGAGTGAAATAAAAACAAGGAGTATGCATTGGAAATAAAAAAAAGACTATTATTTTGAATGCAGGATTACAGAACAAGCGACAGTTTACTTTGTATTACAAAGGCGCAAAGGCCATGGAAAGAGCAAAGGGCTTTCGTCAATATTGGTTGGCACATTGGACAGTGTTTTTGACACCAAACCACCACCATTTAGAATTTTACATCAAACACCATCATCTGAGGTTTATTGGGGTAATTATTTTATTAGTATATATCAGTAATACACTTTGTTATAACAGATTGTATGTTGAGAGAACGTGGTTATACTACAAACCATTTAGTTTTAACAAAGATATACTTTTTAGTGGTAGCATGTTCGTTGACCCATAAAGAAATACTCCAGGATTGGGAATGGCTTCATTCAAATCTGATGGACACATTAAAGTCATTTGACACTGAGGAGGAAATAACTGATTTTGTTTGTTGCAAAATACAATCGATAATAGCTAATAATGGACCAGATTGTCAATTTGCAGAAGGTATATTCATTGAATTTACTTCATTTATATTGCATTGATCGATCACATGTGTTTTTTTTTTTTTTTTTTTTTCAATTCTTTAAGAAGAGGACCCGCAGACATTTAAAACAGCATCGTTCAAATTTCATCAATTATTCAATTTGCCAAATGATGATAAATTGGTAAATTATTATTCATGCAGTTATTGGAAGACAAGATTACCACGACAGGGATGGTTATATTTATCTGTCAATCATATGTGTTTTTATGCCTATATATTGGCGAAAGAGACCAAATTAATTGTCAGATGGGCAGATATTGTTGAATTGGATAAAACAAATTCACTTGTATTTCCGGACAGTATTCGAATTGTTACACGAGACAATAAGGAACATTATTTTTCAATGTTTTTACGTAAATCTGAGACGTATTCATTGATGGAACAACTCACAAATATTGCTATGAAACGACTAATTGATGAAAAGAGTGGATTCAATGAAGACCGAGAATTATTAAGTAAATTAAGTAAAAATGTTCCGAAAAAGCCTTCGTTTCTCAAACGCGATCTCGATGCAAGAGCACATTCAGAATCTTATCGATTGCAATTCAGGTTACCAGGAAATGAAAAATTGGATGGGAGTATTGATGCAACACTCTGGACACCCTACAACAAACGACATATTTGGGGAAAAATATTTTTATCGCAAAATTATTTGTGTTTTGAGAGTCGCGTAAGGCAAATGGTGAGTTTGGTTATTCCTCTACGTGAAGTACGGTTAGTTGAACCAGCCGATCAATCACCAAGTTCATCTACATCAACAGATAAATCTATTCTCGTTACTACGCCACGATCGTCATTTTTATTTGCACAAATTCAGGACAGAGACTTTGTTGTACAAAAAATATCCGAATTATTGGCCAAGACAAAGTTAGTTCAACTGTGAGTATGAAAGCAACAATCAATTGTGAATAAACCATTTAAAAAATCATGATGGTGAATTTTATTACAGTGGTCCAAGTCATTTAAATCGAATGAATAACTGCGAAGATAGTTCTATTGAACCATGGAAACCACAACCACCTTTAATGACTCTCTTTACTGCTCCACTAAGTCCAGAAGCTTCGTTGAAGCAAGATGCTAAAGAAAAATGTTGGGAACTCCACTATGCCGAGTATGGCAGAGGAATAACAATTTATCGAACGACTGAAACAGCAAAATTAGTAATTCAGGGTGTGCCCTTGTCGCTTCGTGGTGAAGTGTGGTTGACTTTCTCCGGTGCGTTAAATGAAATGGCACTAAATCCTGGACTTTATAAATTCCTTGTTGATCAGTCATTGGGAAAAATGTGTCAAGCTAATGAGGAAATTGAACGTGACTTACATCGATCATTACCGGAACATCCTGCATTTCAATCAGACACTGGTATCAGTGCCTTGAGGCGAGTTTTATCTGCGTACGCTTGGAGAAATCCACAAATAGGTGAATAAATTAATTCTCCAAATTAAAAAACAATATTTAAATACATTTTCAATAAATTATTTGTCATATTTTTATTTTATTATATTTTATGTAAACAGGATACTGCCAAGCAATGAACATTGTTGCGTCCGTCCTTTTAATTTATTGCTCTGAAGAATCTGCTTTTTGGCAACTTTGTAATGTTTGTGAATCATTGCTACCTGACTATTATGATCGTCGTGTTGTTGGTGCGTTAGTAGATCAGGGATTGTTGGAAGAATTGGCAGCGGAACATTTGCCAACATTGCACGCCAAATTGCAAGAGCTCGGTTTAATACGTGTCATTTCGTTATCCTGGTTCTTAACAATATTTTTGAGTGTAATGCCAACGAGTAGTGCAGTAAATATAATGGATTGTTTTTTTTATGATGGGGCAAAAGTGATATTTCAAATAGCATTAACTGTTTTGGAATGGAATCAAGAAGAATTATTGAATTGTCGTGATGATGGCGAGGCAATGCAACTCTTGACAGATTACCTTGGTGGAGTGTTCAATGACGAAGGGCCAATATTACCACGGCCTGTTGATAGTGCAATACCACCACGAAGTATATCTGTGCAGACATTGATCTATGAGTCATATTCCAGATATGGAACATTAACAATTGGCAGAATTGAACGTTTACGATTGAAACATCGATTGCGTGTTGTGCAAAATTTAGAAGAAGGTATTGAAAAAAATGTGATACGAAGCGTGGCTGTTGATAAATATATGACCACTGATGAGTTACACGAATTCTTGAGTTTAGTACGAGAAGAATTAATGAGTCAGCGTAAATCCGAGCCAGATAGATATGATCCAACACAACCGCCTTATGAAGCATACAAAGTGGATTTTGAATTGTTTCGTATTTTGTTTGGCGGTTTATCACCATGGGGAAAATGTACACAAGCTGAATCATTGGCAGCAAGATTATTTCGTTTAATGGATCGTAATCACGATGGTTATTTGAATTTTCGTCAAACGGTACAGGCAATTGGTATTACAGCGACAGCTGATGCAGCACAAAGATTAAAACTTTTATATACGCTACATTTGCCACCTCTATTGATGCCAGTTGACTTTGATTCACCAACGCATTCTCATGGTGCTGAAATTGCCTCTGAGGCTACGGATTTTTTTGACACAATGGAACAAAGCGTCGCATCATTAGAACTGTCAATTAGTTTTGCTGAGGAACCGGTGATTGGTGATAGCCTTTCTCGATCAACAAGTTTAAATAGTCAAACGGGTGATCAAAATCGTGATTGGGAGAGTCAGAGTATGGGTAGTCTTAGGTCAATACTTAATTCCAAGGATAATCCATTGGATTCGAAGAATTTGCCAAAAATGTCACAGAGACATTTTATTGCACTATGGAAAACACTTTATGACATGTTCCCTGCTCAACTTGACGAGCAAGATATTTATCATTCTATCGCATCGATAGGTAAACTATATATCAGTTTAAATTATTTAAATATCAATAGTGTAATGAATTTTTCAAATCAGGTACTTTGTTACTTCAATTGGGTGATGTTGGCAAAAAATTTTATGTGGATCGAGACAAGTCGGAGGACAGTTTAGTTACAGCTGTGGACGCTCATGCGGGAGTATCGCGTATTGAAGGGGTAAGAAAATGTTTCTCAATATCAGAACTGTAATTTCTTTTTTTTTTCTTTAATTTAATCATGGAAAGTTACTATTGGAAATATAATCCGCAGTCGCCAGATCGTAATGGCAACCAACCAAATATTTCAACGTCAATTGATTCGGATTGGGCGATAACCGTTGAACAATTTCTTGCATCAGCTTTAAATGGTGCACCAATAACAGAATTTTTCAGTAAACGCACTAATCTCATTGAAGCTATTGGAACGTTGAGAAACCGAAGATTTAACAGAATTCATTCATTATCTGACACACCGATTCTCAATGTCTGATACTGCTTCAAGTCACATGGACGTTTAAACAAGTTCAGATGTACGTATATAAAATATGAATTATCCGATAATAATGATGAAAAAGTTGGTTATATAAATAATCAAAATAGAATTAAGCGACCTTTTCACTGTTCGCTGTTTACATCGTTAATGCATTTTGAATCTTAAGAAGTATTAATCTATTACCGGATTCGCCGTGACCCAAATTAAAAATGGATTAATATAGTTTTCTCAACAGTAAAAATTTGCATATAAATTAAATTTTCTTTATTGCCCAATTCAATCACAGGTAATTAGTTATTGATAGTAAAATTAATTCTCACATTAATTTCTATTTCAATTGTATGTTTGATTAGTTTGTAATGAAACCAATAATTGTACTTGTAATATGACTGTATACAATCGAGTTTTCCACACTTTATCTCTCAGATTTCATGAATATTCTCAAGATTTTGAATCAGTAGAATATTTTATTGGAAGAATATTCAATATAGAAAACTGTTATTTTTATATACACATATGCATGTATATATATATATGTAATATTCGAAGAGATTGTAATGGTAGAGTATGATCTACAATTTTTCACGATAGTTCGATTTAAGTTTAGCGAATTATCGCTTTTACGTGTATTATAAAAATTGTATATATTATTATTAAATATTGAACTAATTACATACGATTATTATTTCATCCAACTGTGTGCCGTCTCAATTAATTGAGCAACAGAAAAATTTTTTTGTATTATTTATTTCATCACATTCTCATTTCAAGTAAAAGAATATAAATAACTTACAACTTTTTTTTCTTTTTTTTATATTTTTATTTATGGAATATTTTACATTTGAGTAAATTAATAGTTCTTCGCGAGAATTCCATCTTTCTTTGCGAGTCGGACAATGCAATCATCAGATTCACCCTGGTAACGTAAAAAAAAAATCATGTCTGAGTATGGAAAAACAAATACTAAACTTTTGAAATTAATATAAAAATCCCATTAAATAGTTACCATACGACGAATAGGTCCACAGATCGCGTACATCTTATGTGTGTCAGTCATACGTCCTGTGATTGGATCAACATCAGCCAATGTCAATTGAATTGAGGCATGATCCTTAGCATGGATAATTCTGTTGCTCGACGAGCTAGAAAAATTAATCCATTATAACCTCAAAAACCAAACTGTGGCAATTTTTACATATAATGGAGCAATCCGATTACCACACACTATTGAAAAATTGATGGTTGATACTTAGCATATAATTTTTATTTTTTCGATATTTTTTTGTCGTCAATAGTTTATTGAATTAATGGCAAAACTGTGGATAAACACCACGTGCATTTACTCACCACTTCCTCGGGCAGTACAAATCAACAAATTCTCTAGCGTCGTTCTCCATTTTAATTGCCTGTAAAGTCAAAGGCAATATATAATATTGAATTGATATTCAAAACAGATTGTGTACTGTAGAATTTGTGTTTATCACAAAATTAATTTAGCATTACTTACAATGAACACAAACCACTCGCTAGATTTTCAACCGGAAAGGAAAGACCGAGGCATATGTATATATATATACATTTCTCTCAGTGAGAAAGATCATCGGGTAACTTCGGTTTCTTCCCCTTCCCAAAAGTAATGTTCCCAAATTTAGTCTCAACATGTATCACTACGCGCGCGCAATTATTTGAAATTTCAATTGTTGAGCAAATATAGCAAAGTTATTATTTATTAAATATATATATATAAACATTGAGCGACTTTTCATATACGTCCTAAAGACAAAGTGTCTGGAATTTATGATATTCTTAAATGCTAATCTACAGAGCTCTCAAAATCCAATGTATTAATGTTCATTAGAATAGAGAGATGAACGTTTTAATGATGGATGGAAAATATCAAGTCGAAAAATAACCTAAAAAGTAAAAATATTGGACTATTTTCTCAAGGCGGAACTATTGGCTACGGTTGATAAATTTTCATATGGAATTGAAAAATACATATTGGAAGGGGAACCATTCCGGAGATAGCCGAAGGCGTCTGTTTTGTTGGGACAACTATATATATATATATATATATATATGTATATGGGAAGTAGGAGGCGTGTCCGTGTCAAGCAGCGAAGTCACGAGCGTGGGAAAAATATTACTCTTCCAGGTGGCAGCACGTGATATAGAAATGAAATTTATGACGTTGAGCTGGGAGAGACAGTGGCGCCACAATTCGTAGCATGATTGTGATAAATGATTTGTAAAACTCTTGAGCATTGAGCAACATGGGGCATTCAGTGGCTGAAGTCGCTGAAGTCATCCGATGAGTGGTGGTGTGTGTATTGAGTGGCTTATCACGATGAATTTTCAGCGGTGAAACTGTCCAACCGATGCAATACCTACAGATTTTATCTGATTCATTGAGTTGTGCAACATTACCATGTTGCATTGTTCATTTCGTTATTGTCGTATGATTTATTTATATATTAAAATGATATAAATATTGATGAGTTGCGTGATGTGCTTCAAAATAATGTGTTCATGAATTTTTATGTTCATCCAACGTTGATTGATATATATATTATAACGAAACGTCAATCTGAATAATATAAAGAAATTGTATTGAAGTGAAATACAATATTTTGTACGACATGTCGATGAAGGTAACATGAAAATATTCAATTGCACATTATTTTTCATTTATATCATAACGTGAATTAATTCATAATTGCTCTGTGTTTTTTTTTTTTTTTTCGCTAAAAAGTCAATTGCGATGTACGCAAATATGCATGTCACTTTTATTACATATTGCCATGTATCAGGTGTAATATTTTCATTTGAATAAGTAATCCAACATCATTCACAATTCACAAATATCCAGACTGTTTTATAACACGTGGCGCTAAAAAAAAAAATTATCCACTGGTTACTCTGAGTACGTGGAAAATTGGACAATTGAACACACTGTATACAGATCTATTTTTATGTTGTGAAATCGATTGATTTTATGACGTAAGGTGAATTAATTGCCTTTATTTATACCCATTAATCATAGCAATCAAATTGTTCATGAATTTTTTATAATGATAAAAAATTTAAAGATATTTTTTCATTACCATAGTCTTGTTTTATATGTCGAAATAATATAATATTTTCTCATGTGAAAATACTTTTTTTTTGCATATACTTCAGAAAGAATCTCCCTGGGATGTGGAATTGCATCTTGCTGCAGCACGAGGCGACGCAAAACGTCTGCAAATTCTTTTGGACTCTGGGCGCGTTCATGTCGATTGCAAGGACAAGGTCAGTGCTTGATATTGCCAGTACACAATGTCGAGCAAATGAATAACAAAAAATCGTGCATATAGATGGGAAAATGAAAAAAAAAAAAATAATAACAAAAAATAATCATGGGTGACAAAATAAAAATTTGCATAATTTAAAGGCGGGAAACAAATCTGTTACATCTATCATATAGTTCAATGTGAATAGCAAGAGAACATACTCATCAACATCATCATCAGCAGCATCACCATCATCATTATCATCATCATCATCATCATCGCCATCATGATTCATGTCAATTATTCTCTTATAAATAATGTTGTCTGTATCCATCATCGCTGCCTTTTAATTATTAATAATTATTAAAAATAGAACACAATCTAATTGAATAGTATTATAATTATCGCCTGTAACTGTTTTTTTTTTTTTTTTATTAATAAATTAATATAAGTATTGCAATATAAAAATATATAAATTTTTAATTTACAACATGAACCGGCAAAATGATAAATAATTCAGGTCGCTATTTAATTAAGCAGTTAAACAATTGTTTGATTTAGGATGGAACAACTCCACTTATATTGGCTGCGGCTGGGGGCCATATTGAGGCCGTCACTGAGCTACTGCAACAAGGGGCGGATCCTAATGCCAAAAGGCTGGTAAGTTTTTGACCCTTTGATGATGAGGGGAGCCACTTGGGATCCACTGTTGAATGAATGGTCGGGTGAATGAATGAAAAAGTTTATCCTTCCTACATTATCCAATACATATACGGTCACCGCTCATTAATATCTCACTCTGGGGACTGATCATGTCGAAAACCAGAACACATTGAAAGCCCTACTCTGCCAACAGAGACAGCCTTCATAAAGTCATAGATAGAGAAAGACGTATGGGCACCTGACGTGTTGATAATGAATGGGGGGAGACTGCTGCTCTTCTCCCTTTAGTGGAAATCTAGGGGACGGAATATTTTCACGGATGAGATGTAAACTGTATACATATATATATATATAAATGTACGTTTTTATTGGTATTGGTTGATATCTTTCTATTATTCCTGGAGTGGGTAGACTGCATAAAGGAAATATCACTGCGAACAGTTTATTTCTACTGATTAGTATGCTGTGATCGATTGCAAAGCTAATGGAGTTTGAATAGTTTGTATATAATTAGTAAATATATACGAAAAATGTGAAAAATATTTATGTAGATTGGTGTAATGATATATAATATGACGTTAATAGTGTGAAAGTATTTTTACCTTAATTACATCGTCATAATTTTTTTAAACACCGATGATTTTTCAAGTTTAACTTCAAATCATACATTGATAACTTCCACAACGGTGTACAGACAATTAGAAATCCCGCAAATGCTTTGGTTTCTCATCATTCAACAAAACCTGTCGGTTCCGGAAGAATTTCCATTATATATATTTTTTAATGTTAAATAAATGGCATTTCTCATTGAAAAAAATATTATTATCCGCTCAATCACACATGCAATAATAATTACATTAAATAATGAATACATCAAATATATATTGGATATATACTTGTTACTATAAAAAAATATAAAATTGTATTGATACGTATATAAAATAATTGTATAGAGACAATTCGATATGTCAAGAGGTATGTATACGAGTATACGTGAAGTGGGTAGATGATATTTGTATAGAGGTGTATAAAGTGAGCTATAGCACTGTACTGTACTGCAATAATACATATGTGGACATGCCAATTATTCGCACTGTATGTGTATATACACATTGCACTCAACCATCAGCGTGTAACGCATCGTGAGGCGTGACTTCTCCGTGATAATTTGTCACGGCACAAACCCGTCACTGCCTATTATAATACATTTTTTTTTACCTATCCATACACATAATATATATATGTATATATATATATATATGAAACTGCGGTAAAGAATAATGATTAACGAGTAATAACGTGATATGAGAAGTCATAGTGGTGTGTGTAACATGTAATTGAATTAATTTTTATATTCATATCTGTTATACGTTAAAATATGCGCATAGTGTTCATCAACACTCGCTCATAGCAACCTTGTGAAAATATATTGATATAACGATTTCAATTCGTTTCTGATAGGATGAATAATGTATGGTGATGGAAGCTGTAATGCAAAATGAAATAATATTACAAAAATCAATGCTATACATCAGATTTACAATAACAATATAAATTTATTTATTTGAACATTACACTACATTAGATAATACTAGAAAATAATTAATTTAATTTTATATAGGGTATTTAAATAAAATGATTATTAATCACTATGTTACATTATATATTGTACTTTATTGAAATATTTAGGTTAAAAATAATACCGCATTAAAAATATTCATATTGCTGCATTTCAACCATTATTGCCGGTAGGGATAAGTAGATATTATTATATTTCAGTTTTATGTAATCAAATATGACTTGGGGTGATGATGTGGCACATAATCTCACTTTAAAACAAATATCGGCATTGAATCAATCATAAATACGATTGCACTAGCATTGTTAAATGAGAATATCCATATACACAGATTTTCTTCAATAATCCAATAGAAATGGCACGGTACCCGAAATATCATTTCCACAATGTTGATTGGGGCGAATAGAAACAGCATGAAAATTCAGTTACCGTAGAATAGCAATCATACTATTATCATAATTGGCCTAGTATATTTTTCACGCCACTGGTTAGTAACATTTTTTAACCAAGTATGATAATCATCACGTAGTATGGTAAAAATTATCCACCTATTCTATAAACTTCATTATATACATACCAAAAAATTAATAATTGGCATGGTAAATTTTTGTCTTCAAAAGTGATATTGTAAATTAAATAATGTCTTTCAAAAAATATGTCTTTTATCGATTACTAGTAAGTTGTAAGTAAGAACATACATTTATGTATATTTATATAAATATAATATATGTTCATACATATCATGTCTCTTATATTTCTAAAAAGTTCTGTTTATTTTTAAAAGACATTCAATGTGGACGCTTAGATAAATATATATATTGTTACGTCCTGGCGGTATTGAGTAGTTGGTTTGTGAGGCGTCACTGCAAGAAGACATTAACAACAAATATAAGATTAATTTCATTTTTAGATTTTTATTGAATATTTAACAATTAATTATGATTACACTGCTGTTACGCGCATTTAGACGTTGCACAGTTTGTTTTATTTAAATGGTTATAACTTTATTAATCAATTATGCGCATGTTTGACGTGAACTTTTAGTTACGACTTATGTCCAAACAAATTTTGGCACGTTGACGGAAGGTCTGTTGTGATTGGTGACTGGACTGACAATGATCTGTCTTGCTTTTTAAACATGAGTTTAAATAGTTTTTGAGATTAGGGGGTTTGATAATCCCTGGAGTCTGCGTGAACTTATTTTTATTTGTTCAATTTATATCGAATGACTTCTATTATTAAACTTTCTTAATATTAACGTATTTTATTGGATCACATTCTGATGAAAGTGTCATCCGGTGTCAATTGTCATTTTGTCTTGGCATTCCAATCAAAAATACGATATTTTTTCACGAAGTTAACACGAGGGGGAAGGTGATGCCCGGAGTTAACAATATAAATGTAGAGAAAAGGCGGGCAAAACGGTGAACTCAACGTTTGAAACTGAATTTTCGGAAAAATCAAAATTTTACAAGGCTGAAAATTTGGTAACGTTATTAGTTGAACTGTTAAATATTTACTATTGGAATTTAAACTTGATGGAAATATTCGCTTATTTTATAGTATAGAAGAAGAAAATAATGTATTTTAAATGGAGAAAAACTTATAATTATATATTAATATTCATAAATAAGTGTTGCTTTATTATTTTCATCATCGTTTGTACCTGGTCATGAATTGTGTGACTATTTGTGACAACTAAAATAGAAAACGAATATAGACGCTTGATGACAATCACCCATCTCTCCATTCACTACGGTATTTATAGCCTGTTGGGGATACTCTAAACTAAAAATATTTCTTTGAAAGTTGCATAAAAATAGAGCAAAAAGTATATAAGTTTTCTTAACATAATCATGTGAAAAACATAGACTTAAATTTAAATAGTAATAGTATTTAATAATTAATTGGCTCACTGTTTAATGGTTACGATGAACAACTTTTTTTTTCAATGTTATAACTCAATTCATACAAAACATACATAAATATGCTAGAGAGAATGGTGGTATAGCAGCTATCGATCTTTGCTCTATGACAGAGATGCGTGCCCCCGTCTATAATATAATTTCGAAAACTGTGAATAAATGAGGCTTTATGAATTTATGAGGTATAAAAAATTTATTATATCCATTATTAAGATTTATCAGCAAAAATTTTCTTGGTGTTATAAGAAACGTTTTCTATGTCAGAGCGTTGAGTATTTGTATTATACCAATGTTGTGAAGATTTGTCGTATGAATGGGAAAAAATTTACCATACTTATTGTAATTGAGTTTAAATAATCATGTCTATGACAAAATGTAAGTTATTAATTAGCATTTATTAAAATAAATATATGAATTTTTTAATGAAAAAGTAATTTGTTTCACGTCAAATTTATAATATTTTATAATAAATTTCGACAAAACAAATGAAGAAAATCATCTTTATTATTCTTGATTTGATAATCTACAGAATATTTGATCTTATCAAATAATATAGGCGGAGATTTTCAAAATTATAATAATAAATGCCTCTAATAATTTTCTATCTCTGTATGTTACGTATGAGACTATAAATATAAGAGAAAGCAAACGACTAAAAAAGTTATGGATGTCAATCTTACATTAAGTTCTCTAGAATTACTGTGGCCTGGTAATAGATAGGTATTATATATCTCCACTTTGACCATGGTTCAAGAAACACGACTTAATTCACACACCGCGACTGAATAAATATGTTGAGTAATGAAAAGTTATATCCACGAAACCTAAAAAAACAATAAAAATACTATAACGAAAAAATATATTTTTCTCATTAAAAATCCAGCAGCAGTCTCTCGATAATATACAAATGTTGTTCAGTTCTTTGAGGTCAAGTTAAGATTCATGCGACTTTCAGTCTCAATTTGACATTCAAGTTGAATTTGAAATTAAAAATTTTAAATTTCACTCTCTGTCCATCATGTTTAATCCTCTAAAAATACATCCCATCCTTATTATCTGTATTATGAAGACAAGAATATACTGGCCATCTGTCATACACTTAACATCCAATCTCTCCGGAAAAAAACAAACTTCAATGCCACATTGCATTGCATTCAAACACGTTTATAAATACGAATTATTTTTCTTCTGTTGCTTCATTTATTTGACAATTTTAGGTATCTGAAATACTACGTGTTTCTTTCTTGTTAGTATAGTTGCATTGCAACCCAATGCTAGTTAACTAAATCTTGACCTTTGATATTTTTATATATTGACTATAACTCATCCATGGAACATACGCAATATACATGCATACATCTGTATGCATACTTTTGTGTGCGTAAGGTAATATTCAAATGTCACTGACCCATTGTCGTGTGAGACACTAAAAAAATTACATAGATTAGAAGTGCGCGCGTGACCTTATAACAATCAGAACAAAATACGTATGTCTATATGCCTTACTTTCACGCTATAATAACACTACATACATGACGTATCCATAAACGTTAAAGAAAACAGAAATTAATTATTTTCACCAATCAATCATCTTATATTTTACAGACTGGAACGACTTCATTATTTTTTGCTGCCCAAGGTGGATATGTCGACATCGTTACACTTCTGATTGAACATGGAGCAATAGTTGATTCATGTAGTATTGTACGTCTTATTTTATATTTATAAACATTGAAAAAAAAAAATTATATGAATTAATAAAAAATTAATTAACAATGTATTAAAAGGATGGTGGTACGCCATTGTTCGTTGCTTGCCAATGCGGACACTTTGAAGTTGTTGAATGTCTAACAGAGAGAGGTGCCAATATCGATGCACACATGAAAGTAAAAAAAAAAAAATATTACACTAAACAGTTTATGTAGAATTTTGTCCAATTAAGTGAGTTAGTGTAATAAATTGAATGAACAAAATTGCCTGACAGGATGGTGCAACAGCGCTATTCATAGCCGCGCAAAATGGTCATGTGCAAATTCTGGAATTGCTCCTATCGCACGGTACGAAAATTGAGGCGTCAAGGACCGATGGTGCCACACCTCTTTGGATTGCAGCTCAAATGGGCCACGATCACGTTGTGAGAAGGCTATTGAAGGCCGGCGCCAAGGTCGACGCTACCAGATACGTAAGCCCAATTATTTTCCTCTCCCTTCTTTATTCAACTTTTATTTTACAATAAATAAATGTGCATTATTTTTCAGGATGGCGCTACGCCGCTTTTCAAAGCCGCACACAAAGGACATACAGCGGTGATCGGTGAATTATTAAAGTATCGACCGTCACTTGGAATTCTTCCTGTAAGAAATAATTTGAAATGCTCCATCTTCTATCTTCTCCTGTTTATTTAAATATTATTTGTAATCTGTGTTAGAAAAATGTGACTTGAGTTGTTTTCGAAACCCACAAGACAGCGAGGGATTACTCCACCTACTACGAGCTAATTATAAATTCATCACATTCCTGTTATGTGACCTGTATGTGTGTGTTTGATTTTGTGTTACAGAACGGTGAAAGTGCACTGCATGCCACAGCCTTGACTGGATATATGACGGTAGCGCGACAATTGGTGGGAGCTGGCGCCGATCCTTTACTTGCAAATCAAGAGGGTCTTACACCTCTACAACTTGCCGTCAGACATTCGCAAACGCAAATTGTCAATTATTTCACGGATAAAATGAGAACAGAAACAACAGCACGTTCATGATCGCCATGAGAAAATGTTTCGTCATTATCAAAAGGTTGTTTCATATGGTGGAGGTTTACCTTTTATTCAGTTGTTAAGTAGAGATATTCATTTTTATCGCAGCGAATTACTTGAAAAGGGGAGAAGACGATAGGGGAGGAGCCTGAAACGAATCAGTATTTCGGAGAAACATAATTGATATATGATAAAAATGAATTAATTCAGTGTCATTATAAATATTTAAAAAACTCATTACTTATATATATATAATGTTATTCGCATTCCTGTTTTTCTTCAGAAAACGGGGATCTATTTGGTGGCCGGGCGTTGCATTATTTGATAGATGTGTAAAAAAAAAAACGATAAATGTACATAACATTTTAGACTTCTACAAAGTTAAATATCAAATTTCAATACGATATAGTATGTACTAGAATTGCGCACTCCCATTAATAGTAAATACACTTAAACATGCTCACTTTTGTTTTGAATATTAAACGGTGTCAGCGCTATCGTATTAACATTTTTTCACCTGGTGGAATATCGATTTGTGTTCAGGTTCGTGAACTACACTGGTATCGCTATTACAGAGTTATAAAAATAAAATGTGATTGAGTATTAATTGCAACTATTAATCAAAGATTGATTCACTACAAATAATGGTAGAAATTTTCCATCTAAGCAGAATTCCAAAATTTTTATGTTGATACCGCAAGCAACAAGCATACTCGAACTTTGATGAAATAAATCATATACAAAAACAAAAAAATTCTACAAAAACACAGAAAAGTACAATATTTTTCGACATGTACTTATTAATTGCGAATTCTATTTCATCAATTTTGAAATATGCGCGTTGCTTATTGTTTTACAATGGTAATTTTTAATGTAAAATATTATTCGTCTATCATTAACAAAATGTAAGTTATTTTTGTATACCTTAAATATTTCACCTGTGATTACATAATAATTCAATTATTTATGCTTCCTTGACAGCATGTTATTGAATATATGTAGCATATAAAGTGTGAATTAAATTCAGGATACAATCATTTTATACCGTCCGGGAATCAGTTTGGAATACTTTTATCAATCTTCGTGATTGAAAGTATGATCTGAAGGAGGAGAAGTAGAAATTATAAATAATATATGGATGATATTAATAAGACTGAGTGAGATTGCCTTCAACACAACAAAAACACTTCAAATTTGTTTGAAGAAATCCAAATAAAGATGATTAAAATGTTTCATATATGAAAATTAGATTTCTATTGAAGCCAATGTTCAAGATAATTGTGAATAATACTATAGTATTGAATATACATATATTTATGTACTATTAAAATCATATCTCGTGTATACTTAGGTATATAGAAAATTATTTTTTCAGTCTTCCCAATACAGTCACAATATCTGTGTCGTTTTCATTTGGATGTAACTAGGAAGACTTATTGATATTGCGAAAAGTTAAACACACGTTTAATGAATAAAACCAACAATAATACAATCTACAATTGTATAATAACCTGATTTATTCCAAAATTATTGTATAATTATCTTTAGTTTGTACGAAATTATTTCTCTTTGATAAATATTATACTTTCATCGTAAAACTCTTTTTCTTTTTTTTTTACTGTATATCACAGTTTTCTTCTAATACAATTTCAATTTTCAATTTATTATAAATAATAACTCAACAATCCATAAAATAACAATAATAATAAACATTGAAACTATTAGAAATTATTGCATTGATATATTAACAAGTAAAAGCAACAAGAAAAAACGAATAGAGACGAATTATAATATAATTGCATTGTTTTAACAATACAAGAAACTCTCATTAAAATTCATGACGCCTAACTGCATTCAACTTAACTTTGGCCTCGTCATAAAACCATCTGCCAAGTGTCTATTTCCTCTTTTGTTACATATGCAAAATGGTCTTCGGTGGATTTAACGTGTACTGAACTAGTTTCATTTCAGTATCTAATTTAATGTTTGCGCGTGCATGAATAAAATTGTTGAAGAAGCAGAAGAGACGGCGCCGCCAGTAAGAAGACAATATAAATTAATGTTAGAACCGTACTGCCTACAGCGCGCGTCACATTTTATCGAATATATATATCCAGTTGTTTTATGATAACACTGATAATACAATATACACACTTTCTCAACATCACATATAGTCAGTTGAACGCTGTTACTTTAGTGTTATTTATCATGGTTCGAGATCGCATGCCTGAATTGTGTGCTGTTAGTGGTAACATATATATTCATATATAAGCTTATTTGTGTAGACATAAATCAAAAACTATTTGAATTGTCAGTAGCACACATCTGCAATATTAATATCAATTTCAGTAACCATTGTGTGAGACGAATTTGACTATTTACAATTTAGTAACGTTCAAAATATATCTAAGTAGAATTATTATTTTTGAGCGATCGATTCAATTGGATTAATTTAATTTTCTTGTCTTCTTGTTTCTCCAATAGAGTAGAAGAAATGATTCACGTTTTGGCAGTTTTCTACAGGATATTACCGTTCAGATATCGCATAGTAAAAAAATTAAAGACACCTTAGAAGATGTAGGTGACTTCAATTTTTTTTATTTTTATTATAATCGCTGAGTTGATAACTCCAATATATTCATGATAAATATAATTTAAAATGATTTAGGCAGAACAAATTCGTGGAATGATTTGTGTTCTAAGAGACAATATAAATATCGTAAAAGACTTACACAACAATGCACTATCTCACACAGATTTAGGTAAATTAAAATATGAATTAATTATATTTGAGAGTATATTGATTAATTATAATTCAAGTAGTAAGAAAATAACTTTTATCTTGCTCTAGGCATCCAAGCTGAATTGGAAAGTCGAACATTTATCATATCTCAAACGTCTTTTCGTATTCGCACCGCTTTGAAAGGTAAATCAATTCACATATATACATATATATAATTAAAAGCGACGGCTCTTAGCACGACAATTTTTTTTACTCGATTTTGGCGTTCTACTAAGGTCCGGCGTACCTGACGAATTATCTGACGATAAACGCCTACGATTGAAATGAATAGATGTACTTTCGGATGATTCCGTAGCAATTGGTGCTGTAAGTGATGACAATCGGCGTAACACAATCCTCGGTATTCGATTGCTATTCAATAAGGGATGAGCCGATAATGTTGTCGGTGTTGAATGACTCATCGGTGCATTTGTTTTCATCTCACATGTCCTCAAATCTAACCCAGATTTCTTACTGTACATCCTGAAACTCAATTCATGTTTTTAAGATATATTGCTTCTGTTACATCACGATCGTCATGAATCCAATATTTAATATATGAGTGTTATATGTTTTTTTTATTTATCATTCGAATTTACCGTATACCGCATTCAATCTCCTTCTCAGCATGTGGAAACTCGTTGTAGAATGGCAATAATTGTTCTTTACTAAAGTCCGATCCAATACGTACAATTACTTTAGTAATATCCACATGGAATGATGATGATTGATATTTTAATTTCTTCTTTAACTTCATTAATGTTGGTAGCAAGACTTGAATCCCATGTTTTTTCATTCCCTCAGCAATTATATTGGTAGCATGACTTGATGTTGTAGTGTTATTGCTTGCCGGTGTAGAATGTTCCTCTATATCATCATCATTATTTTTGTTTGTACATAGAGACGGTTGAAGATAATCGCTAGCAATTATATAAAGAGCATCGTACAAAATACATATGGCTTTATTATCCGCGATATATATTGAATCACTTAGAATACCATTAAGTACTTGACTGGTAATCTGTACGAGTAATTTCAATTTTCCCGGTGGATCTAAATGCTCTAGCATAAAATCATAAATCATCCTACGTTTCTCATCGTTCATTGCTCCAGGCAACGTCAATATTTCGCGTTCAGCTGGACGCATCACTCTATCACGATATTTCCTTAATAATTCATAATCATTATAATGAAAAATACTTTCTAGAAATTGTTGCGATATTAGAGTTTTATTTTTCACTAAAAGTCGTTCTTTAATTAAAAAAATTGTCATTTCACGTATTGTATCATCTGGATCTGAGAGCATTGTCAATATATGAAAAAAAAATGTGCCTTTTACTTTAATAAAATCTTCAACCAATAGTTGTATAAATATAATGACAATTGCTTCGCGCACTATTGTGTTACCATTCTTCATACTGATGCACATATCAGGTAAATAAGGTTCGACCAATGCAGTGAATCTTGTACAGACATCAGCAAGAGCTTTTGCTGCATTTACACGAATTGCCGCGTCAACTGTTGAATTTGTATTTATTCCTGTACAAAGTAATTTACCAAAAATTGGCATAAGTTCACGGGCAATTGTTTGTTCCCGCATTGCTTGCTGACCCAACACAACTACTGTTGCCGCTTGAAGCTCACGACCATTTTTTATTGCCACTGGCATTGCTTCCCAATCGATTAACATGCCTTGAAGTATTCTCAACACTGATATTTCAATTTTAATTCTGCACAACTGTGACGCATGACCTAATGTACATATTGCTTTCAAATATTTATTTATACTGTCTCCTGTATGATCGCTCATTATTCGCTTTATTATTTCCTCGGTTTTACTTACTAATTCACGCATATTTAATTCAAATACGTCATTATTTATCGAACTAGAATGTTTTGAAATAGCCCAAATAATATCTAAACATATGCTTATTGACACTGGGTTCACTGATAAGTCGTAAAGTGATTTGTAAAAATCGTGAACGATCATTTGAAGAATACCATGAGTAAATGTTGGCCAGCAGCATCTTAATACTTCTAGGGATAAATGTTCAACGAAATCATTGCCCTGCAACAAATCTTTACAATTGACAAAATGTCTTTCCATATCTGGTAGAGTTTTACTCTCAGCAATTGCTGCCAGAAGTATCCAAACAGGTATATTGTTTTCGCTACCGATCTGTGATTGAATTTTGATAATTATAGAGTTATTTATAATACCACTGTGTATCCAAGCATCACACGCTTTCACTAAATGCTTTCGCATTTTCATTATTGTTAATTCATTCAATATCATCCACGGAAGATTGTCAATTTTGTCGGACGAATTTTTAATACGCTCAATAACTAAATGTTCCAATGATTCCAACGCCTTTTCCTGGACTTTCACCTCAACATCGAAAATTTGTGGTATTACAGCTTTAACCCATTTTTTATAGAAATTCAAATGATTTGGAAATGCTTCAAGCAATGTCGTTAATATTTGAATGGAATAACGGCGCACTGTCATCGCTGGATCACGACAATGATCGCAAACGATTGGTATGACAGTTTCTAATAATTCGGAATTAATAAATACAGCGTTTCGTGCAATTTGCATTGTACTGCGCCGTACCAAAGCTCTTTCATCATGTGCACGATCTTTTAACATTGACATCATGCAATTACCATCAGGTAATGATAAACTGACACTTGTGTCTATCGCTAATGCTTCTTGTATATTTTCCATCGTTCTCATGTCACGTTCATTGTCAGACAGCTTGAATATATCAATAACGAATGGATTTTCATTCGAATCTGTGTATTCAGCAATAATAGCCATTGATCTGCCTCTAACCATACTTGAAACATCCATACAACGACCAAGAACCACACCGAACAATTTCTTTTCACAGTACGTTTGTGATGAATTATCTTTCGCATCATCATTATCGATTGAAGGCTCCAATATAAATTTCCCAATTATTTCTTGTGCAAATATTCTGCAAGAAATTTTATTGTGATGTGCAAATAAAATTAAATCATTTATAACTTTCAAGCGAAGTGATCCTGGGCATATATTGATTAATTTTACAACGACACCAGCTTGCTTTTGTCGTGCTTCCAATCGCTCTGGACAATTGACCATCATATGTTGGATTAATATCATTATTCCCGTTTCCGCATTTTTTTCATGTGAATGCAATAACGTCTTTAAGAAATGTATTGTTGCATCACGCACAACGTTCAATGGTTTTATAGGCATACTTGTGTAGCTGAGTAATAAATGCGGCAGTAAATATTTAGCGATTAATTTGATTGTCACATCAACGGGCCCGTGTCGTGGATGACAAAGTTCTTCTAATGCTGCATACGCATTGTGTGCCAAGGACGCCAATGAACATTCAGAATGTCGTGTTTGTGATTGAAATTCGTGAATATCAATTCCAAGTTTCGTCACTTCAATCAATGAATGAACAGTGAGCTCTAATGATCGCACATAATCTCGCATACACCAAGAATTCAACATTAATATCATGTTATACATGATAATATTTAATCCTCTGATTAATGTTATTTTTTCTGTTTGTGGGAGAAGTCTCGACGGTTCTTCCTCGTTTATATATAAATTTTCCAAATCAATATGTTTATTTGATTTTCTTATTGGCGGCATTAAATACTCTGTAAGTTGTAATGTATTCATCACTCTTTGATATAAATTTTCGTGAAATACCTCATACGCACTGCTTCCAGCAATAGCCAACAACATCAAGTACAAACTTGTGGCATGTAAACATGCCTGCCGTGAATCCTCATCTGCATTTAATTCTTGTCCCATATTTATAACATAACCCAACAATGCGAGTAATGCATGTTGATCGACATTTAAAGCGCACAATGTTTGCCATGACACTTCAGACCTTTGTTCTGAAACAACATCTTTATTTTTACATATCCAATTTTTTACTGTGGTACATGTGTCTTTCAGCAATATTTCCATGTCCTCGGTCTCCACAATCATCATATAATCACCAGGAATCTCATCAAATGTGATAAAGTCATTGTCCCAAATTGATTTCACCCATGCTTTGTCAAGCTCATCCAACTTGAATTTTTCGAAAATTCGTAAAGGTTCCATGATAATATTTAATATTAATACTTTTATCGACTTTATTCGCGCTATTTTGATTCGATTCAAATGTTTGTGAGAACATAACCTCGTTCTTTATCTGCAAAGAATGTGTGTATTTTTCGTAATTGTTTGCAGCTACCTGATGAATATCTAAATAAATTAGATGTAGAATTAAATTGACATAAATAAGTAAGTGATATTTCGTCCTTAATTATGTTGAAATTAATTCACTTACAGATTTGGGTAAAGAAATCCCGCGCGTTGACGAACTAACGTTGGATAATGCGAGAGTAGGTCCCGCTCATGCGCGAATACGTTTTCTACAGTACGCAACAATGCTCCAAATGTTTTCCGATATCGTACATGAGTATAATGAATCAATTATGAGATATCATGAAAAATGCTCGTCTCTTATAAATCAACATCGAGCAATACGTATGATTATTTTTTCTGATAATTATCTTATATTTTACAATAAAACTACATCGATAAATAAACGTTTTATATTTGTTTTGTAGTTAGGAAAGAAACAGCCATTCAAGTATTTAAATCTGAAGATGAAGACGATTCAAAAACCCGCCTCTTTGTTGACAATGAAAGTATTATAGATTGAAGAGTAATAATTGAATAATTAAAAAGTGATAAATTGTGTGAACTTTATTTATTTTTCTTCCTCAATTAGATCTTGGAGGAAAGTAGATGTGCAAAACTTCAACTTTCAGAAATTCAATCAAGACACAATGAAATGTTAAAATTGGAAAAGTCTTTGGTAGAAATACGAGATTTGTTTTATGAAATTGCATTTGCTGTCGAAAAACAGGTATTTGAAATTCTACAATATTTATCGTGGACCATAATGGAATGTAAATTTCTATGAATTGCAGGGTGATCAATTAAATTGTGTTGAATATTTTGCTGGTCAAGCAACTGATGATGTCGAAGGTGGATTATTAGACATTGAAAAAGCTGAAAATAAACGTAATAAGATTCGAAAGGTACGTCTATAAATTGCAAAACATAATTCAATCACAATACTATTGAAAAAAAATCACTCATATATGTTTGGTTGTTATTTCAGAGAAAATTCAAATTATTCATCATTCTTGGGGCTATTCTTGCAATTCTCATTATATTAGTTGTTATTTTATAGACATTTTGTATATTCAACGTAGATCAAAGAAAAAAAAAAGTACGAAAATATTCAACTGTTGAGAATGATTTAATTCTATTCATAATTCACAGATCCATTTTAGATTCAGTTTCACATGATTTTCGTGATTTGATAAAGTTTTTAAAATACATTACAACACCTTTTGCACTGGGTCTTGTTCTAAAATCTTGATCAGTGCACAAACAAAATATTTCGAGTACATTATCATATTCTGGTCCAATTTCTATGGCTGGTAATGGTGGTCTTGTACCTAAATAGAATATTATAGATCATTAATATTATCACAATCAGAAAATAATCTTCATATTTTCATTAAATACACTTGCCATATTGAGAATGTGACTTTTCACCGAGCAACAGCGTCGAATTATTCATCAAAGACATGTTCGGATCATTATTCTCATTTGATGATATTGAATTCTCAGTCATTGACTCATCCAACATTGATGCACTCAGAGATTCATCGCAATCTACATGCGGAGGTGATAATGCGATCATTTCCCATAATATCAATCCATAAGCCCACATATCGGTTTTGTTTGTTATTGGACCTTCTTCTGAAATAAGTAAACAAAAAAATAATTAAAAATGGCGAATTTATAAATTTGTTGTAAAGTGCAAAAATACTGTTGGCAGCGGTGGGATTCGAACCCACGCCTCCGAAGAGACTGGTGCCTTAAACCAGCGCCTTAGACCGCTCGGCCACGCTACCCCAAAATTTTTTATAGTCTCGTGTAATTCTTCACAGTGGCAACATCAAACGTGATCTCATTCATAAGCAAAACAATATTTTCTTGGTGATTAATAGAATGGATCGATCATTCTCAGTGATCTGGAAAGATCTGACTGTCGGACTGAGTCGGGCACTCATCTCGCAGTCAAAGAAAATATGATTAAAAATATTATAAAATTATTGAAGAATAGTTTCTTCATAAGACAAACCGAAAATGATCTACTGAACATGCATACAATGAACAGGGAAACCTACAGTGCAATAGTTAATTTACTCAAAGCGAATAAAGTGTAACTCTACACATTCATGCCTAAGTCGACTAAATTAAAATCAATATCGCTAAAAGAGTATCTGAGTTGGGATCACAACCCAACTCAGATACTCTTTTCTGTGAACAAATGATTGACTCACTAGCTAACAAAATAAAAGAAGAGATATTCAACATAATAAACAAGCGACTTGACTCGTTAATGAATTAAATAGAAGAACATGCGCAAAAAATAGAGTTTTTGTAGGCGCAATCCAATTGGGATTAAGTATGGACTTTACAGCCACACTAAACAATGCCAGGATACAATAACTAAACAGGAGTAAATCACAAACTCAAGATATGTGCTATGATGGTCCATAATGAGGGTAAAACATAAGAGGCATACAATACAATTCACTAAGATATTCAGATGCATTGTATTAAGTTGTAACAATGTTGTTTCGTTATACGTAGTATAATCATTATGTAAAAAATGGAAATAGCACTAGGCGAATATTATACTCAAGTGTAAAACCAAAATGACATATTCAGAAATAAACATTTTTTACACACCCAAACAAAATCCTCACAATGAAAAAATGCAATTTCATTATTTTCCAATGAAATTAATAAACGATTATAGAACATCGTATTGAATAACGACAAAAAAACAAGTTTGAATATGGTAATTCAATCAATATTCCTATATAACGCAAATAATATCACAGTGTTGAGTATTACCCCAGTGTCGAATATGTAACTCTTTGTAATATTGATAAACTTTTATAATACTCGTATAACTTAATGCACGATAAACTTTAAATAATAAATACTTTTTTTCAATCAATCTCTCAATGTATCGAACTTTTTTCTGCTAATGTATTGGAGGACATAAATATTCGTTTATATTTTTATTCTACATCATAATAAATCAAATATTAATGGCCCATTATCAACTCTTATTAACTATAACAGTAAACATAATGATATATAAATTGTAGACATGATTAAAATAAAATAAAAACAAAAATACCTGATATAACTTCTGGTGCATTCCAACATTCAGTTCCAGTATAAACAAAATTGCCTTTAGAGGTATCGAGCATTAGTGTTTTTGTCAATGGCACTGATACACCAAAATCACATAGTTTTACTGTCTTCAAATTATTAGACACTAACACATTGTAACTTTTCAAATCACCATGAAGAATGTTCGCAGTGTGATGTAAATATTCCAATCCTTTAGCCACTTCGTATCCCAGATATTCAATATCTTTCGCTGAGAATGGATCGCCTATTTCCACTCTGTCTTCAATCAAATCACCTGGCAACGACAAGAACAAGGACAAAACAATTAAACAATCCTTCTACAACGTTATATCCTTTTCACAGACGTATGTGATATTTTGTAAACAATTTTTATACCTAATGATTTTTCCAATTGTTCCATTGCAAGACATGGAATGCCAGTTTCAGACAATGTTAATGCCCGAAATCCAACAATATTTGGATGATTCAATTGCCTGAGAATATCACCCTCCAATTGTATTCTCTTGTCAAACTTTTTGTCTTTGATTATTTTTGTATTACGTTTCTTGATTGCCCATGGTGATCTTGCGAATCCAACTCGAGGTGATCTCTCAAGTGTAAATACATTGACACCTGAATAATCATTGATTGCAAATGCTGATGATGGAAGTTATATGATTGGATAACAATGAATTCAACAATGGAATACTAACCGCAACCGTAGCCTATCTGCTTCAAATATGGTGTAGCTGGTATTTTTATGGGAGTTTGATACTCTGATGAGTTGTTATCTAAACGACTTCGGATTCGTTTAGATGTTGGAGTTTTGAATTCGGCCATTATAAATGTGTTCGTATTCTTTCTCTGTTAAGTAACGTTTAAAGATGGTACACAAATACAACACTGATAACACCTGTTGACAAACTGACGGTTTGAGCAATTTACAAAAATAATTTTATCGGCGTTAATTCTTCGTTAGTTCGAAAGCCAATCGTTTTACAGCAATGGCGACTAGCGCCATCTAAATTCATGTTGTCGCAAATTGGAATTGAAAAAAATGTACTCAAATACTTTTCCATATCATTGATTTATTGATCTAATTTTAAACATTATCATTGGCTTATTGGTTATCAATTGGTATCGTTGCTATGATAAAAAAGATATAAATGACACTAATAATCAACTGGATACAAATATAATTTTTGTATATGAGATGAATGAGGAATTTCGTTATGAATTTTTAAATACGTATGGCGGGAAAGATATTTATTGCTCAGGACCGACACCATTCACAATTGAGCCCTAGGTATTTAAATGTTAAGTGGCACACGATTGAAAATCAGGGCCCCAAAAATTTAGCTTCTACGATACTGGCACAACCCAACCTTCTTCTCTGTTGTGTTTTGAACAGAGTGCACAACGTGAGTAACGCACTTGTAATTATAAGCATTGTAATATTGAATTGTAAGAGATAACTGGTATTAATAAAAAATCAAAAATATATTTCAAATTTTTAATATATTTTGCTTTTCATGGCGATTTTTCGCGTGGAATAAACTTTTCAAGTGCCGACGCCAATGCACCCAGCAGTGGTTCTCCATCACGAGCTCTACACCTAAATGATCAGCAGATTTCTAGCTTGGACCTGCGGCAAATCTGTCGAAGATTTGATTACTTTGGTAATTACTCCATTTATATTCAATAAATTTTGTTACGCTTTAAATTTATCGACTCTCTTCAAATTACAAAAAATTTTTTTGTACAACGGACTTTATATTTTGACTTGACATCTTCTGGAAATATTCCAACTTCCATTTCAATTTCTATTTCTTAATAATTCGAATTATAGATTTTAATGTAAATATAAACAGGATGTAATAACCGTATATTAACCCAATTGCTGTAAGCTATTATTAGTTTGATTTTTTACTACCAGACGTCGTGACTCAAATGGTCAGTTCACAACGCCAATAATATTTCATAGAAAATTCATAATTCTGCTGACTCTCACCAGAGACATATTCTTATATATATACACGTATATATACACATATTTTATTGTTGACACGAGAAATATATTCAAGTATTGGAAATCAAGAAAATATGTTATACATATATAGACGCACAAATATAATAAATAGTATATAAATAAAGAACGCTAATATAAACTAACCTACAATTTGAATTAAAATCATTCCAATGAATCATAATGGGGATTCCGCGGCTGCGGATGATTCTGTAATTTGTTTGGATACAAGTGTGGATTCTATAATCAGCGATGATGACAACAAACAAATAACTTTAATAAATAAAATTAATCTTGAAAAAACTCTGCCACCTGGTGTAGCTCCAGAGGGTTTTATTATTGTTGACGAGACGATTGAACCAATTGTGGATGTTAGCAATGAAGAATCTCCATCACAAGCAGAAGATTCGCCTATGTTTAAGGTTACCTTTAGGGACAAAGCTGTGTTACGGTAAATTCATTTTCATAATCAAATAATTTGTTATTAATTTTGAATTTTTGTTTATTCATTTTTATTCGTATCCATATGCTAATAGACAATATCAAAAACAAATAAAATATTTCTTTCAACAACTTGTGTCGATCGATTTGACAAATGATAATTCAAATGAGTCGGAGCTTGTTATGGAAATTTGGGGTAATCCAAAGCAGAACACGGAAAAAAATGTTTTCAATGATATAGATACTACAAGTGATCTGTTGTTTACAATCGATAATACACCTGGAAGCCACGACGTGTACAATATTCCAACGTATGGCAAGGTATAAAAAAATTATATGAATGAAACAAACATAATTGTTTTATCGCATTCTCACTCTAATATAAATGTTTTATATTAATTATATCTGTTTGCATTGGAGAAATTTGAAAAAGTTCTGCAAAAGTCATGCATTGACTCGGACAATGAGGGTGTAACTGATAAAGCATCGCCAAGAATGAACTGTTTCAATTGTCTGGGAAATCATAATTTACGTGATTGTGCGGAGCCACGTAATCAATTTGAAATAAATAGGAATCGTAAAGACTTCACTACGAGAATGGGTCCGCGTAATACACGATATCACGTTGATGAAGAGCAAAGATGTAGGCCAGGTGTATTGAGCCCGGAATTGAGAAAAGCACTCGGTTTACAAGACGATGAACTTCCTCGACATATATTCAAGTAAAATTATTTAAATATCATATGATATAAAAAAGTAATACAATAATTAACTTGAATTTAAATATTTTTTTGTTTTGTTTTCTGCCAATAGAATGAGGTTAATTGGATATCCCCCAGGTTGGTTAGAGGACGCTAAACTTGAGTATTCTGGTCTGAATCTTTACAATTCTGAAGGAGATGAAGAACGCGATCCCAGTGATGAAGTAGGGGAAATCTTACCGGAGAGCAGGGCACAATATGACATCAACAAGCTTCATGATTTTCCTGGCTTCAATATACCACCACCACCCGGCACTCGTGATGTAAGAAAAAGAAATATGATCATGAACCAGACGTCGACACTTCTCGACGTCATAATAAAATTAACTCCATGGCGATATGTGCCATGGTAATTGTGCGAAAAGACAACAAATATTATCTTTGTACGTGTCTAATTGATGGATAATATAGGCTTTCTGGAGTGCAGACCAGCAGTTATTTCACAGCAAGGAGACTATGCTGTCGATGCTGAATAGCGGAAAGGCGGATAAGGGATACAAGAAAAAAAAGCTCAAAATAACCACTAGTGAACCAAGTCTCAACGACTCTGTCAATCCTGTACAAATGGACGTGGAATTGTTGGAGGGTACCAAATAAATGCGATAATATCGTGGGCTTATTGTGACAACTGACCAAGTCAAAATTTGGAAGTTTTGTGTTAATACGATCACTATTGAAAATAATCTGTACAGCTAGAAAAAATCACCGAATCCCTTAGAACGGTATACGGTGGAAATAATCCTACCCAATAATTACCATTTAAATTAAAGCACTTTTTACTACAACGAGAAACGACCAAGTCGACTTTGTCATCTTTCGTCGCCATCATATTTTATACATTTCTTCCATATAATTTATATATTTGATGTGAAAACTGTGTTTGCATATGAGGAATATCGGATGTTATATAAATCTCTAAACTTTAAACGTAATCTGTGGAAAATCAGGTTTCTTGACTTGTTCGGTTGTTACAATAAGCCCACAATATATTTTTTAATTTCATACTGATCCTGTAATGTTATCAATTAAATTGGTTGTTTGTGATAGAAGGACCGATTGAATTGGTACCTTTGAATGGTGATTTTGCGCAGCCGTTCCCAAAAAGTCCAGTGTATACAGAAGGTATACCAACTGATAGCGACATGACTGAATCATCAACAGACAATTCAACAAAGGTATAGTATTATTTCTTATCAATTTTTCTTTTGTAACTCCATTAAATACATCGTATCTTACATAAAATGACCGTCGAGTCCTATGACAATATTTGTGGCCATCCTGAGTCCGAATTTCGATGTTATATTCAAAACGATCTAGCAGTTTTTGAATTATTAGTTAAATAAGAATGGCGAGTGAGCAAGTAGTATTTTGCCGCCATACATATGAGAGAGGGGGAAGCCAGAAAAAAATTCTAAATATCGGCCCCAGTTAAATGTCTCAAGAGACGATTGTACCTTGGGTCCTACGGTTATTTTCTAACACTAGATGGGACTTTAGCCCTTTTCCACAATCGTTACCCGTCAAAATTCACTCCCCGAAATCGCATAGAATCTCCTATATTTATACATAGATAAATAAATAGATAATTTAGATGATCTAGATAATTTAGATTCAATAATTCAGATAATTTAGGAATTACCTAAATAATTTTGGAAATTATCTAGATAATTTCAAAAGATCATCTAGATAATTTCCAAAAATTATCTAGATAATTTACAAAATTATCTAGATAAATTCCAAGAATTACCTAGATAATCCAAATTATCTGAATTATTGCATCTAAATTATCTATTTATTTATACATATATATATAGGACGTATGTATATATGTATATATATTTGTTAATATATTTTTCTGTATTTTTTCCGTTCCAAAAATTATTCAGATTGATACTTGTGAAGTTGTATCCCGTGCGAATTCACCATCACTTTCGGATTTAGAGAGTAAAAAGAAGTTGTTACTGGAAGAATTGGATGATTCCAGTTTGCAATCAAATCCGGGAACACCTGCAAAACCAATTATGCCACCTTCGGTATTTGAAACACCAACATCATCAATCACAAACATATCTCAATTGACTCCAGTACAAAGTTCAAGCACTGAGAATACACCAAAACATGGATCAGTTAAATCTGTTGAATTTGGAACACCAATACTTCAAACCACCTCGATATACACAAAATTACCATCAAGCGAAAAGTTCTCTAAAGATATTTGTGATGTTATTAATTTTGAAAATTTACCGGGAGCGACGGGAACATTTGACAAAATCAATGGTATATTGCATAAAGTTCGCGATGTTTTGGGAAATGTCGAACAGAATGATTAATTGACATATTGTAATAATTAAATCAGGGGGGGGGGGCGCGGTGAGATCGTTGGTCAAGGCCAACCTTACTCCTCTATGTACATAGGATATTTGTACAAAAAAAAACTAAACTAACAATTGGGCCAGCCATTGATAAGCATAATTTTGAGACAAATTCACAGCAGTACAATAATTAGAAATCGTCATGTATTATAAATAAACAAGATCATCACTGCGACAGACTATATTTCATAATAAAATTGTAAAATTTCATATTTTTGTTTTGTGACATTATTTTTCAAACCTGAAATGTACATATTTCATTGTCTCATCGAATAGAATATTTTCATATTATTTGTCTACGTATGTTGCACATAAAATTCAATTTTAATTTGATATCGTTTCGTTGATCCATTTACATTTATATGTTGTAAATAATTTATGTGTTTCTCATATTCAATTAATTATTGAAAATATATTTTCTATGATAATACATTATTACAATTTTTAATTGTATTCTCGATAGTATGGTAAGTATTTTTAATTTTTCTGTATTGTATTTTATTATTTTGTGTTAAACCCTCGTTTAGTCGAATATAAATTAAATTATGTTATAACATCAATTGCATACGTGATTCATAAAAATATCACATTAAAATAATTCGAATAGTAATTATCATTTCATATATTTATATGTGCGAATATATCCAGTAATTTCTTATGTACGTATATTCATTCTTCATCTAATTATAATAATATCAATCCGAATACTTGAAAAACAAATTCAACAACAATTTGTTGGTATTAATTTAGTCGTATTTCAAAATTTTTTTTCAATTAATGTATTTAATTTAAGAGCACGAAGGAATTGCAGTGAGTCAATTGCTCGACAGTGTTCAATCGAATGACGGTGGTGGAAGAGGTGGATCATCATTTGGACCCTATGAAATGTTCATAAATTTATGGTAATTAATATTGGACAATTGAATGAAAAACGAATAAAATAACATAATTGAATATTGAATAATAGCTTACCGTGGCGTTATTGCGGGTTTTTATATCACCTCCCCTGTAACTTTGACGCAATGAATTCGGACGAAACATATACAAAAGAGTCATTGCAACAAATGCAATGCCAATAAACAAGAAATCCGGTATTGAATCATTGCTCTCTGGTCCTGGGACTATAATGCCATAATAAACAAAATAAAAAAAAAAATCCATAGCATTAGTGGGTATCTGATGGTTTTTACTCAAGAAGAGATAATGAATAATTATGTTTATATCCACAGACAGCATTTTATACTAAATATTCTGATGAAACGAGTAGTAAAATTGATCGTATATTCTAATAGGCTTGGGACATTATTACATTCGAATACTCATTACAACTTGTCATAGAGAATTTTGCCCTTGGCATTAGTAAAAATTATTTAATTCAGTTTTCCAAGATAATGTATGTAAAGTATCATTTTACCATGTAAAATATAGTACAAAATATTCGGCTTATGAAAATTACGACGGATAGAAATTCAACGTTTTAAATTGTAAAATCTGTTATGATTATTGAGAATGATTTAGTATATTTCTAGCATTGAATGAATTCTTCTATATAATACTACGCAGTTGAGTAAAACATAGTGTCAATTTGTATCAATTTTTAAAGCAGCTCATTCTAAAAATTCGCCAAATATTTTATAATATTTCATGAAATATTGTTGTGTACAGGGTAATAATATTTAGTACAAAATTGTCTTTGTGTATATGTACATAAAATCTCATCATAATGATAATACATACGACGCATCAAGCTGAGGCATTCATTATCGGTGCAATAAGCCTGAGTTTGACGCAGCTGAAACGATGCATTAATAATATTATCAGTATTGGGTAAAGTGTTGACGAATGTTGCTCAGCACATTTGTTAAAATATTCTTCAGTATAAATATTATTGTGTCCTTGACTTACTCCCTCACATTGCATAAAATCACAATGCAACGTAAATAAATGAATTATACAAGTATAAAAGTATTTTTGCTATTGTAAATGATAAATTGATTGTATAATTCTACACAAAAATATATATACATATATGAAGTGCAATGATATTTCACAATCTTATGGTGAACATACTCAAAAATTCTATATATTTATATTTACACCATTATTAGTATAAATTTCATTTGTAGTTTTTTTATCTCTATATTTAACAATAACCATATATAAAATTCTATTCTCATATGTATATATCTAATCAACTAATATATACGAGTATGTGGGCGCAATAAAAAGTTTTTATAAATATACTTTGATAATGTGTACCTGTATTATTTCAATTAAAATACTCACCAAAGATAAAAGACGCTGCATTGTTTGATAATTCAAAATGCATTCGCAAGCATCAAATCCTCCTTGGTCTTCCATTGCAATAATATTGTAATGAAACGAACTTGTAATTTTTGTATTACAAACCTGCAACAATAAAGAAGCATATTTATTTATTTATTCATTTATATTAATGCATAATGAAATTTACATTGAAAATATATAATTCAATATATAATACGAACAGTGGATATTACACACACACACATTATAGATATGCATAGATATATGAAAATGTTTTAATTGTGTAGTGACAATATTGCATTATGTCATTTCGTATCGCATTAAAAAAGCTGTCAGTGACACGCGGGCATTTTGATGATTGTAGCCACATATGAGTACAACAAAGGCGAATAATGAAATCAACATGCAAAATATGGAGATGGATAATACAATATAATAGTAACGTCAAAATATTTTGCTGATAGCAATACATTCGTGGGAAATAATTTAAATAGATTTGATAAATGATATTACCTATTTTTAATTCTCGCTATGTCAAACACTGCTGTAATATTTTGTGGAAGTGCTGTTTGTACTGTATTTATATTTTTCAAGACGAAGGTGTAATGCTCAATTACACAAACGATACTATCATACTATTGCACACACATATATATATATATATATGTATATGCAGAATTGAGCGGTGGATGGCTCGGATTGGCTCTAATGGCAGCCAATTGTGAAGAAAATATTGTTGCGACAATACGCGGCAAATTGAAATCAACTCAAATATTTTTATTAATTCGCGTGTCATTTGTATTTGAGCTTTTGATACAGTTGCAATCATTATTTTTAATTAAATATTGCTATGTGATTAATTGATTGTAGTCTTGATAATAATATAAACACTTTAATTGTTTACTTTGAACTGGAAATTTTATAATTTTTGTCATTTGGAAAAAAATTTTATTGACAGGATTATCAATTGTTTATTGGCAATGGCGAAAAAAATAATCATTGGTGTGTTCGTACGTGAAATTACACTCTTCAACATGATATTAATTATGAATGTAATTGAGAAAAATTAATTCTATCATTATTTAATAAGTACATTTATATATAAGTATTAATATGTTATCGTAATGGTGAATGTTTATGTATAATATTGTCAATGTTGAGCATTTTCCCACACTGGTTGTGGCGCATGTGTCACGCAACTTTGGCGCGTATATAGTCTTTAACTTTGCACAGAAGTTGTCATTTGGTGAGTGGTCGGTGACACCTACACATACTTGAAATAGTTCCAATAGAACAGGATGATATACAAAATAATATATTGTCACATCATTTTCATATTATATTTTTAAAAATTATTCATTTTTTTCTGGATATAAATTAAAAAACAAATCCCCACATTTTTCATTAACAAAACAAACAATTATACCATTATTGAACGAATATTTTACGTTACAACATAAAGTGGATAATTAATTCAAGTCAATTGTATTTGACAAGAGGGACAATTTATTTTATCCAAATAAATGTATATGATCGAGTGAAAATTTTTATTTCATCTCAATGTCGATATATTCAATGATTTATTCAATATAAATAAATGAACAATGGTGAAATAAAATTGAATGATTATTGTACGAGAGTGAGTGTAAAACTTGAATTGAGCGGGTATGGGTTTAACGGACACAAGTTTTGAGTTACTTTTAACACTGTGGCGAATTTGGAGCGAAACAATTAAAGGACACTGCATTTCTTTGCGCCGTCGGTTCATCACCATTTCGTCAGACATTCATTAATTCATCATCTACAATTATCTCTGGTTTGTATTTAAATAAATATCACACATAAATATGTGTCAATATGAAAGAGAAGAAAACAAAAAAAAGAATCATAATGAATTAATAAAAATGCAAATAAAAAATTTACAATAGCAATTTAATATTTATTATAAAATAAAATTATATTTTTTTCAGTAGATGGACAAATGTAATAGGTGGCATATTCAATTGTTGATATACATTTTATATATAAAATAAATGAAAGAGAGATATGCAATTGAAATGAGAGTTTGAAATCGCGGCAGAATATAATCGTGCGTGTGACAGAAAATCTCTCGTTCGAGTGATCTCTCTTGTCATATTGGCATCGCCTTTGAAATAATTCGTGTCGCTGTATATTCACATATGTTTGACCGCGCGCACAGATATCTCGCGTGTTATACATACATATATATATATATCTATATGACAAGCACACAATGAGCTCGTTATATTGGTCGAGAGTTGATGTATATTGAAGGGCTATCGATAACTTGTCGTCACCGAATTACGCGCCGCAATTGACTTCCCAATCGCCTCACAATTACTATACACATGGCTTGTCTCGCGCAATCCTGATGATTTCTTCACTCCACTCCTATAATAATAAATAAAACATACCTTTATATACCATTATTTGATTAATTTATATGACAAAACAAACAAATATTACAATGTTTAATTGTAAATATAAATGATTTATTGAATGAATCTATAACAATTAATTTATTGAATAAGGAGCATTGAAAGATGACGTCGAGGGTGTCAAAGCCAACGACACCGACCCTCCATCCCAATGGACAGTTCACTGAGGGCCGTGAAACTTGGTCTGGTAAAGTTGACTTTCTTCTCTCTGTTATTGGATTTGCCGTTGATCTCGCCAATGTTTGGCGATTTCCATATCTCTGCTATAAAAATGGCGGTGGTAAGTATAATTGGTCATATTCAATTTTAAATAATTATTATTGCTGTTGGTGTTACTGCTGTTGCAGACATTTTTAAATAGTCATATTAAAAAAATTAAATTTTAAACGTGTATATATGTATATTTTCGTTATTGTTACTGAACGTCTCAGTTAAATTGTGAAAAAAGAGGGCAATAAGATTTTAACTAGATGGCTGATTGTCATTTAGCGACTAACGAAAATGCTCACTTCCGGGTAGAAAATAAATTTTTCTCCACATTACACAATATATAAATGCACGAGTTCTGATGACAACTTCATCTGATTACATTGATATATATATATAAATGTTAAGAGTATGCTGTATTTTATAAAGCCTCTCGCTCGCTTCTTTACTTTCCTACTTCTCCAACAGGGTTTAAATTAATAACGTAGAAATTACCGTTCGCAATTAAACCGCACACAACTTCCTCCTTCAAAATTTTGCCATATCCACTGGATGCAAAGCAGTTTCACCAATTAATTGTCCTATTCAACAATATTTCGCAATATCATTTCGATATTATTTCAATTTAAAAACGTATCATTTTTTTTTCCTCTTGTTCTTCCTCTTTTTTTTTTTATTCCATTTTTTTTTTGCAAAATAAATTGGAAGGTCTGACCGCACTCAAAAACGTCGTTGATGCCAGTGCAGTAGAGTGCAAATGGGTATATAATAAATAAAATATATAACACGTACCTATATTTATATAATAGAGTGGGCGATAGAACATAGATGCATGTAAACGTGTAAGAGGACTCTCGATGTCATTATAGTTGCTCTCTCTCTCTCTCTCACTCTCTTTCAATCTTTTGCCCGCTCAATTACTTTACCAACGTATACTTTATATATATATATATATATTCATATATACGGCCCATCAGGAATACGATTAGGTTCATACTGGAAGTAGCGTCATAGCTCGAGCTCTTCCTCAAAAGTGGCTGCTAATAATGTTAAAGTGCTGTCCTCTATATATACACACTGGTATGGCTGCAATAGACGCGCATGAACATCTATTATATATATATATATATATATATATGTATATACATTGAGTGAGAGCAAGATCGGTCGCTAATTCACGAATGAAATTACTTTCAATTAATTGCATAATGCAAACTATTTGGGACACCTTTGATCATGGACATGTGCATGTGTTCTCGCGAAATTGTTAGACACATATCTATATATATTTATACAATAGCTATTTATATATATATGTATATATTGGTGTACGTGTACATACATACACAGTCTTGTTTTGAAATAATAATTATGAATGTAGTATTATTTGAAAGTGGAAAGCAGAAAAATAATTGAATGGTTCGAATATAAAGGACAAAATATCATGAAATTGTTCGATTTTACAATTGAATCTTTTATTTGTCACACTTAAACTAATGTAAAGTTGTTACAATTCACATTGTCAGGGTTAAAAATATATATACCATATATATTATTACATGTGAGATTGAGGAAATGGATGATATAAAAATGCGAACGAAATATGGAGTGTGGTGAAGATGAAGTGGTTGAATAGAAGAAAGCTGATGTGATATAGGTATATATATATATATATATATATATATGTAGTGTAGAAGAACGAGGTCAGACCTGTTGATCCCTTTGAATCCTGGCCATTATCCCTTGACTTGAAGTATGTACTGTACTTGGACTCATGAAAATCGTCCAATGTCTCTTTTATGCACTTTAGGCAAGCTCACAATTTTTTTTTTCTCCATTTTTATTCTTTTATATCCATATACTATATATATATATATATCATTCTCACAGAAAATCTGATGAAATATTTATTCCCTTTCCCTAGTGGCTTCTACAATTTATATAGAATTATATTTGGATTGGAAAATGCATCATTCATTTGAGAGTGCATTGGTGAACGTAGAATGAATGAGATTATAAGGGAAGACTATTTAGGTGAACTTTAATGACAGGCTCTTTGTTGAAAAGCCAAATGGTATTATATGGCAATGAAGTTGAAAGCGTTACGTTGAGTTCACTATTATTTATCTGAATTGTTCATAAAGTGTTACATATACACACATATGTGATGGATGGGAGGTTGATGAAACGAGAATTGTACGGAGAGACGTTGTAAGTGAATCTGACGAGGCAGCGAGTGAGAGAAGGAAATTAAGAGAGTGAGAAAGAGAAGAAACTTATATTTTTCTTTTTCGCCTGTCGCTTAACGACAAAAGTGGTGCACTTTAAAGTCCTCAAGTCGTATATGGCCATTTCTCTCTTTTTACTTTTATACTTTGCCTTTTCCGTTTCCTCTTTCTTTTTTTTTTTTTTTTTCCCTACATCCAATGTCCCTTTTTGCTTGTGACCACGTCAATTACCCTCTTGTCATTTGCAGTCATTCAAAATAAAAGTGACAACTCATTCAGCAGTAACTTATCATTTGTAAGATTAACAACTCAATATAAGTGTAGTTTTGTGGTTGAAGTATTTTCATATATTTATTCATTCATCTTCCATTTAATTTTAGTAATGAAGGGCTGAGAAGCCAATCAATGTAAGTCACTTCAACAAGAAATGAAATAAATTAGGTTCTTACCAAATTAGTCACCAAAAAATGATAACTCGCAGAAATTCGGTGATTAAATTTTTATTCAATGATAACATAATTAAACATCTAATTACAAAAAAAAAA